>RJWH01003244.1:0-167125 GCA_004363575.1 Solenodon paradoxus | reverse complement strand
AAAGCAAAAACCTACTTGCCAAGGGCAGTTGGGGAACAAAGGTGGGTAAATGGGGGTCCTCAAAGTGCCTCCAGGAGCAGCAGCACTGGCATCCTTGGGTGCTTGTAGAAATGCAAATTCTCGCCCTTCCTCTCTAGGACTGTGGGCTCTGACACTCTGGGGTGTTCTTCACACGTGGGGAAGACTGGAGATAACCATGCCAGAAGGCAGCCTGTACTTAGGAGGTAGCTACTGTATGCAAAGTATTCTGCTAGGTGATTTCATTAAACCCATTTTATTGATGAAGAAGCCAGAATCTTTGAGAGGCTAAGGCACATGTCTAATGTTCCATAGCTGGTGGTGGTATCTTTGGGATTCTGACTTTTCCACTGACCATAACATGCATCTGGTCTAAATTGACAGACCACCCAAGAGGACCTGGAAAAAAAGAGAAAAGGGACAGGGGCGGGGTTGGGGGGAGGGAGGAATGGGCATAGATTAAAAAGGTAGAAACTCTGTTTGGATCAAAGAATGAAGCTGAAAGGGTACAAACACATACACCAGTTCTGAGATGTTGCCAGATGCCTCACATTAGAATGCCTCTGTGGTCTCTACTTCGACATTTAAAGAAAGGGCATATGCTTTGACCAGCCAACCATAAGTGGAAGAAAACTACAAAATAAAACCTTGTCACTCCCTTTGAAGTTGCTCAAGTGTCAGGGCAGAAACTCAGGTTCAAGATGGAGGCATCTTTTACAGGCTTTTCCTGTCCTTGTCCAGTTTGTCACTGTGGGTCTGCAGAGCTGCTAACCATGAAATCACAAGGGCGCCCCAGCGAGGCCAATCCCACATAAAGCTCTCTATCGGTAGTTTATTGAAGAAGTCTGGATTAAAAGGTTGATTTTATGATGTGTGGTGGTGTGTCTCCATGATGGGGTTTCAAGTTTATCAATTTAGGTAGCTCATCATCCCAATGGCTGTAACTTGGTGCTTCACGTTAAGCCTGATAAATGGGTTCAGCAAAGGTTTTTGTCCAACATCTAAGAAGAAGCGGTTTACACGGGGGGGGGGGGGGGGGAGCCCAATGGGCCTGTGCAGAAACTCAGCTCCACCTTGGACTGGAGACTAGCACACCCTCACTGCCAGATACCCAACAGCTGCTGTCACGGCCCTAGTTCTTGACTTGATCACACGTAGCTCTAGAAAGGAGGTGAGCATGTGCTATTTCTGGTGCTAGCTTGGTGCCTGCAACAATGAGGACCAGAACTCTAAAGCTGGTTTTGGGGTTTTTTTAGGTTCTCCATGAGCAGAATGGAATTCCAGATATCTGACTATTTAAAAAATGCAAATTTTACTGATTCACCCTCCTCACTGGGAAAAACTAAACTCACTGTACAGACATACAAAAAATAAAAAAGGGGCAATACTGATTTTTTTATATTCAACCACAACCATATAAATATGTTTGTATTTCCTCCCTTCACATTGGCACTAGAATAAGTACTTCCTGAACAGAACTGATGAATCGGCTGTGATGAATTCTAGCCTAGAGCAACCCAGCATCGAACATCATATGTGACTGGAGAAGAGGACAGGCTCTCTAAGGGACGGCTTCCCCAAGCTACTGAACGGAGCGCCACTGCAGAGGGAGGAAAGGGTTAAAGAGGCGGTTTACAGCCAGATGTGAGATTATCAGCCACAGTGAGGCGGGATTTCAAGGACTCTCTAGGAGGTAAAAACAACAAAAATACCATTTGTCCTTATCAGGGCTTTGAAGTAGTTACCACAGGACCCCTCAGTGGAAACACAAGTTTGAGAGTCGTGCTTTTTCCTCTGTCTTTGATGTAAATTATAGAGTCCTTTTGATGCCTTTGCTGTGATTAATTCCACCACCAAAGCAACTCTAATTTGGTGAAAAGTTCATTAGTGTGCAACAATAGGAGCTTGATTAAATAAGTTATGGTACATCCATACCATGAATACTAGGCAGCCAATAAAAATCATGCTTTCTCAAGACTATCTCATCACATAGAAAAGCGCTTACAATATATATAGTGGAGAGGGGAAAGAAAGCAGTTTCAAAAACAGTAGATATGGAAAATCATGCTAGAAAGAATTATAAGTGGGTTTTGCTTTGATACTTGCAAATTTTCTACTGTGAACATATTATTTCAAATAAATATTGTTTAAAAAAAATCATGCTCTAAAAGATAGTCTTTAAATTGCTCTCCCCAAAGAGGGGACTATTTGCTTATTTTCAAGAGCTCCAAAATCCTGATGAAGGCCAGGATCCCTGAGTTTCTGAGTGGTTGATGGCAGCTCGGCAGAGAAGGAGGCAGAGACATGTCCTTGGGTTCCTACACGGAGGTAGCAGAGCACAGGGACCCAAGAGTGGAAACGCTGCTGTGCCTTGGGAGGGGACCCAGGCTCCTGGATGGCTCAGGGCGAACAGCTTCCAGAGCAGACGGACAATGTGACACAGACTTGAATACATCATGGCAGTCTGAACTCCATTTCTAAGGACTCATCTGGAGATACTCAGTTTTGTGCAAAGACTTATCTTGAAGAGTCTGATTTAGAGCAGAAAACCACCTGTGGGATGCTGACATAGTGCGGCCATTTTAAGATGGAGCCGGGGCCGCCATTTCAGGGCAACGGTCTCAGGGACTGGGCCACAGTCCAAGAATCCAGCAAGAGAGAATGGCCTGTTTGCAAGGACTGATGGACAGAACTTTTCCCTGTCACCCCTCTTCCTGACCATTGACCTTGAGACCCCTCCACCTGACCATTACTCTACCTCATCCATTACTTTATTCTTTCTATGTATAAAAAAAATCTTATCTTTTCTTCCTCATCAGGATACATTTTTGTGCATCTACCTGAATCTGTGCTTCCTGAATTGCAAGTCTTTGATCTCAAACACACTTTGTCTTTCAATGGCCTTCTGGATTTTTTGGTTAACAAACTGAAATGGCCAACATGTAGAGGATTCATTAAACAGTAATACAGTTCTGATCCCCTAAACACTCAGACACACACATGCACACACGCACACCCCATTAGGAATACTCAGTCTACACTGACCTGGAATGTAGGGAGTTCAAGGGGGCCCAGGTGGTGTCGAGACCTGAACTATTTCACATGAGCCCATATGATGCTCTGGACTGTGTCACATCCTTCAGTGACATTCTCCCTTTAAGACCTGGTCATGGCTTGAATATGAACAAACCGGACTTGCCTACAGACTCAGCAATTAGGCAGCTTTTGATGCTTCAACGAAACCCAGAGAAGGTTCTGGAATCCCTTGATCCAGCCCGACAAGCTTGTGATCTTTCTCCATTCTAGGCTTCGACCCCAGAGCATGGCCAAACCAGCCCTGCCTTTAGAGTTTAAGAACTCGAGAGACAGGTGAAAGTCATCATCACTCGTCTTCCGCAGGGTTGTAAGAAAACTCCAGCCACAGGGCTGTGAGGTCACCTGTCCCAGAGCTGGGCACAGCACCTACCCCCATCCCACAGGGGACTGCAGGTGGCTTCATCAGCTGTTCCAGGAATTCTTTTATTTTTTTTTTAAGTTAAAATTTTTTTTTAATTGATTTTTATTTTGTTGTTTATCTTGGTTGTTCCCCCTGGCCCCCAGCTCTGGGATGTGAATTGGCCCTTGGGACTACGCTTAGCCAGAGCTGGGGGACCAAACCACTTCTCCACCAGCGCATGCTGGTAATTAGGTTTTTCTTTTAACCCATATATCTTCTACCTTTCTTTCCTTAATTTAAAAAAGTGGGGGTGGGGGGATCTCAGCTGTCCTCTGCCAAGCTTCTGGAAAGAGCTTCTGAGTTACTGTTCCCATACACAGCACTTTCTTATTTATTGCCCCCTGCCCCCCGCCCCCAGACGTCACCAAAGCAATGATGGCCCAGTGTGTGTGACACGGGAGAGCAGGCACCATGCTGCGAAGGGGGTGCTCTTGCAGCCACTGCGTGACACAAGGGGTGCAGGCTCCAGTGTGGGGGGTACTGGCCCTCGGTTACCTCTACCTTGTCCACAGTCTGGGGGTGGCCAAGGGACTGCTCTGCTGGGGGATGGCCATCTGCTCCCGACCCCCTGCAGGGGAGCTGCCCCCGGGACAGTCAAGCCAGCCTGTTGTGAGGGTGTCAGTGTGTTGCAGTCACATTTGCCCCCGTCCTGTCCCCTTGGCCCTCCAACACGCACAGCAACTGGAAAGGGTTCTGGAGACAAGCAGAGTCCACAGCTGTCGAACTTTTCACTCCTTTCATCAGAGCTTCTCTCAGGTGGCAGCTCAAAAGGTTTGCTCTCACCATGGGAAATATTGGTAATAATGAAGGCATTAGAAACGTTAGGCGGGGCCTGTATTCCCCATTTGTGACCACCATTTGCTTAGGGTCACCGTGAAGTTGATAACTAAGTGTGGAATGAGAGCCCAGAATGAAGAGGACATTTCTGTGACACTTTGTTTGGAGTGAGGAACACATTCAGTTGAGTTGATATCAGTAAGAAAGACCTTCTAAGATGGGGTGATGTACAAATACTCATCCCCTTTGAAAGCATAAAGATTTTTGCTTTAACATCTGCGATGTATACCAATTTCTTTCTTTCTACCATAAACTGAAGCCAAGTCTGACCTCTTGACCATAACATCACCCCCGTAACCACGCCTCCCCACCGTCTCCCAGAGTGTCTTGGGCTACCTCTCCTTCTGGCAAGGGGGCGTGTTCGTCTCCTCGCTATGCCCCCCATCGGGGCCAGTCCCTTTATAACATGCACCGGTGACCACACAGCACCAGCAACTCCCACTGCCTCGAGGAAACTCACAACTGCCACTCTGCCCAAAGCACCGTCCAGGGTACAGTTAACACGGGAGGCCAGGCTGGTCAAGGCTGGAGTGGACGGGGCTAGGGGCAGCCTGCTCCCCAGGCGTTGATCAACCTGGTGGAGTTTCCCACTCTCAGACATTTCTGGCCTTCTTCCCTTTGACCATTTCCCCAGTAAACACTGAGTTTCTTGTACCCCAGTACAACAAATTGTTTTCTCCCTGTGCTGCTTCTCCCCTGTCTTCCTCCGATCTAAAATCAGACCTGTTCTCTATCAGCAAAGGCGAACTTCTTCCCGTTATCAGTCCAACCTTTCTGGAAGCCGAGATAAAACATGAACGTCTAGGTGCAACCTGGTGGAGAGTCATTTAGGCCTAAGAGAAGGGCATTGGTGGCCTGGGTCCTGGAGGGATGTTGAAATCCCAGTAGAGGGACAAGATTTCCCTTCTCTGACCAGGTCCAGCCCAGCATGGGGACACTGCTCTGCTTCCAGGAGGGTCAGTTACATAGTGGACAGGGGGCGGGAGTGCAGGACACATGCGTTCTAGGGGTCGGTTGACCTGGGGCAAGTCACTGGATGTCCGTGAGTTCAGTATTGTCCTCGATAAGATGACAGTGCCTGCCCAGGTCAACTCTAAGGCTCCTACCAGCCCTAAAAGGCTCTGGTTCTGCCAACCGAATGGGACAAAATACTCACACATCATTTTTCTGACAAAGGGTTAACAGCGAAGCTATTCAAAGAACTCATATAACTCAAGAGCAAGAAAACAACCCAAGTGAAAAAATGTGCAGAAGGTCTGAAGAGAGACTTCTCCACTGAAGACACATAGATGGCCAACAGGCACATGGAAAAGTCTTATTATTCAGGAAATGCAAATCAAAACCAAAATGAGAATCATCTCACATGTGTGAGAAAGACTTTTATCAAAAAGACTAGAAACAACAAATGTTGGCAAGGGTGTGGAGAAAAAGGAATCCTTGTAGTGTTTTTCCCCAAAAGTTAAAAAGAGACCTACAATATGATGCAGCAATTTACTTCTAGGTATCTATGCGGAGAACCTGAGAACACTAATTTAGAAAAGATATATGTACCCCTATTCATTTTAGTACTATTTACAATAGCCAAGATACGGAAACAGCACACACGCACGCACATACACACACACTGGAATACTACCCAGTTATTAAAAAAAAGATGTAATCTTGCCATTTGTGACAATATGGGTGGAACTAGAGATTTGCTAAGTGAAAGAAAGACAAATACTGGATGAGCTCACTTCTATGTGGACTATAAAGACACAAAGAAAATGAATAAAGAAAACAAAACCCAATCCTTGGATTCTGACAACAGAACCGAATTTACTGGAAGGGAAAGAGGTGGTGGTGGGGAGGGTCCAAACAGGGCGTTAAGCCACTAGAACCGTCGGTGCTGGGCCTGGTGTGTGGTCAGACATTTGACAAAGGGTGCGCTCACATTCCAAACGTTGATAGAGTCTTGGGAACTGGTGCTGCCTCAATTTAGAAAAAAAAAATCTGGTTGTGCTTGGGAAGAGCCTCATGGACCAGTGGTGACCTGACTGGGGACCTCGGTGGAAATGCAGCTTAAGACTTTCGGGAATAGAGAAGGAAGGCACCACCTGCAAGGCTGGAGATGGTGGCGCCCAGGCCCCAGGCCCAGGTGCACGGTGGGGCATGTGGAGTAAAGTCGAGCTGGGTGTCTCTGCCATGGGCCCTGTGACAGAGGCATTTTGTCCTGGGTGGGTGCTGAGCTCCAAGGATGGGACTGGGCCACCAAGACCCCGAACTGGAAGAAGCGAGTTTGAAAAGGGATCAATGGACACAATGGCTGTTTCCTATTACAAGTGTCTAGAACTTTCGTGAGAAGTTTGGTGAAGTGTTAGTGGTTGTAGGAACTCAGCTTTTGTTGCTCTGGATATAAAGCCATCCCTCTCATCGCGTGCTGCAGGCAAGGGCTCCAGGAGCCACAGAACATGCGTACGGGTGTCGACCCATCGTCAGCTGTTGGCTGCGCACAGGTGACCCCAGGAGAGAGAACTAAAGAGGGTCCTCTTTACCTGTAAGCTGTCTTGTGGCCAGAATAAGACTTTCCCTCCTCTTTTCCATATGGTCTCTCCCAGGTCCGGAGTCCCCACTATACCCTGCCCACTCCCAGTCGTACTTCTTCTCTACCCTCATGTGGCTGCCAGCCATCTGGCCCAGTGGTCCCTGCTGGAGCGGCGGGCCTGCGGAATCCCAGGCCTCCTGTCCTCCCCACGGGGAACCAACAGAATTTATTTAAATGTGAATTTAGTGTACAGTGAGCTCTCGCTTAAGGTCTTCAATAGGTTCTAAGAAAGTGCAACTTGAAGTAAAATGATGTAGAATGAAACCCATTTGACGACAGGTTGAGATCAAGAAGAGTTAAGTTCCCATGACATATTTTTCTGGTGGCAAAAATGTCACCGAATCTCTAAATAAAGACCCCAAATACTTCTAATATTCAACAGTCTTTTGCATTTGGTCGTCTGTTCATTCATTCATTTTCAAACCCACTTATTCCAGTGCAGGGTCACAAGTGATCAGAGTCTCTCCAGGCAGCTCAGGGTCAAGGTGACCCCCACCGTGAACAGGACACCTTTCCACTGCAGGGTGAGTCACCCCCACCCACCCGCAGTCCAAGTGGGACTGTGGAGACACACAGAGACGCTCACGTGCCCGTCTCTGACACACGGGACGAAATCGGAGTCCCTGGAGACCCACACAAACCCCACACGGACCAGGGCCCAAGGCGAGAATCAATTTATTTTTTCTCTCCTCAATATTGCAAACGGCTGTTAGCCAGGGCCCTGCTGTGCAGGATTCTAAACCTACCTGGGAGTAGGGCAGTCGGCAGAGACCTGGCTATTGTCCAAGCCCTGATAGCACCTCTGGGACTTAGAAGAGGGTGCCGGAGGGTAACAGGGAATCCGAGCAGAGCTACTTGGAGAAGAGAACCTTACATTCTGTGCTGCCTTAGCTTCTTCCAAGAAGGCCAAAGAACAGTGAAACTTAGCTGCTGGCCGGAGTAAAGGCTTTCAATGACAAGTAGCAATAATAAATGTGATAACTAAGTATTTCCAGGCTCCATGTGTTTGCACTCTATATTGGATTATTAAAACAAGTCAAAAAATCTCTCATGGTCTCCGTGCCAAATCTTAACTTGCAACACAAGTGCTGTGATAGTTCCATAAGACAGTTGTGTTGCCTTTTTTCCACCCATCTTTTATTTTCAAATTTAAATTAGGGATGGTAGTCAAAATAATTTCTAACAAAAGAGTTAATCACGAGAAAGCCCATCACGGCGCTGAAATGTCACCATTGAAGTGAAAAATACGTTGGTGGTTCTAGGTAAAAACATGCTTCATGTCAGCACCTCGAAGACGAGGCGCTTTCTCTGCACAGATGAAATATCTTCTCTTGGAAAAGCTCCCTGGTGGAGACAATGCCGAGGAGCAGCCGATACAGGAGCCCCCGACACTGGAATTAGCTGTGGCCTCTGGAGATGGATGGCCTCCTCTATTCGTTCTGTCTTCTCATCTCACCCAGGGACTGCACGTCTCCCGGCCGGCTCTCTGGGCCCCACTGACACGCCGCGTCGTTCCCACAGTGTCTGCAGGAACCAGCCGCCCTGACGTGTGACACTGGTCTCTGCAGGCAGCCAATTTGTTTTCCTCTGGCCTCCCGACTCCCTCTCCCCTCCCCCTCTCCAAAATAGGATATTCTTCCTGTGCAGACACCACAAGCGATGTGTCAAACGCTGATTATGTTTTCTTTCATTAAACAAGCGGACCAGAGACGGATGGCTTTCCTTTCTCTGACCAAGTAAAGGGAGGGAGAGGCCCAGGGAAGCTGGGGGCTGTGGCGTCTGCTATCCCAGGCGCTCTGCTCTGGTTCTTGAATCATCTGAAGGAATTCTGGGCCACTGCCCCTGACTTTAACCCAGTGTCCACAGCTCAGCAGCGCTGACTCCTCAGGGTTTTCTGATCTGGGAGAAGCAGGACAGAGAATGGATGGAGGCCCTGCCTCCAAATGTTAGGAAATCGGTCTGGAAACCTCCTTTCTGCGTCATGGACTAGTTTTCAGACGCCCGACAAGCTGAAGTTAGGAGGTTCAGGGAAAAAAATCCATTTCCACTCTTAAAATTCACCACCAAATCCACTCTCACTGCATTGCCCAGGAAAGGCAGGCGATGTGGGAGCTGGCGGGCAGAGAGCCTAGGGCGGCGCCTCCCCCTTTAATGTGGGGGGTTCCCTCAAGCATGCATGTCCCTTTGGGTAGGAAGGACTTTGAGAAGAAGAATGTTTACACATCTTGTATGATACTCATTCCTCGCACACATCGTGCTGGGGAGTAGCAGAAATGCTCACTCATGTGAGGCTGTGAAGCGGGAAGGTAGAGAGACTCGGGCCAAGGCCTGGAGCCCTGGCTCCCTGCGCTTGCAGGTCCGTCGGGCTTATTGAGAAGAGCCCTTGGGAACTGAGGTTTAGGGTACTTGGGCCACAAGAGGACCCACTTCTTGGGTGGCACTCCAGCGCTGGTTTTGAGGGCTGACACCGCTCACTTTCCTTTCAGGTCTGGGCACTAAGGACTGAGCGGGGGCTGTGCTGAGAGGCACAGAGGTCGGGCCTGAGACCAGACAGGAGGGGAGAGCAGGCCAAACGCCGGGAGCAGCTTCTGAAGAAGACGGGGCGAGGAAAGTCCTAGACGCTCCATCCCAGGCCCCCCAAATCCAGATGAGTTGGCGCTTGGAGCTGTTCTGCTCTGAAGCTCTACTTACTTTGGCAGTATGTTTGTGGGGGTAAAATGCCAAGGTGCTACTGGACGAAATTCTTCTTTTTCGTTCAGTCTGAATGAGAACAGCTTTGGCGGGTGGAGGCATTTCCAGGGACTGTTCCAGAGGCACTGGGCCGGCACAGCCCAAGGCCCCTTTGAGGTCTGTGAACCCGCCCTCTGGCCACCCAGGAGAGAGCCTCCAGGGGCCTCCAGTGCGCCCCCCCACCTGCCCCTGGATGCTCCGTGGCTGCCGGAGCCCTTGCAAGCCCCAGGGTCCTTCCTCCCCATCGTACCCCTCAAATGGGCTACAGAAAACAACCCAACAGTTTTAGATGGAGCTCAAATGAACACATTTTCTTCCTCCGGAAAGATTAGGAACTTATTCAAATTGGGGGGGAAAACCAAAGAATGGTTTATATATTTATAGTTACTAATCGCAGATATTCTATATCCTGTTGATAAGTAATAAGAGTGAAATTCATAGTTGACCTAAGGCTTTTGCTTTTCAGGTTTCTGGGCATTAATGCAGATCTTCAAAACAGGAAACAGACATGCATGCTAAAATGCTAAAAAAAAGTTTTCACGGAAAGAACCGGCTACGCAAGCACACGGGGCCAAGGTCTGGCTTTGGTGGTCTTCACATAGACAAGGACATAGATTTCCTTCCACATCTGTTTTCTCAGAGAGCCCAGTGAAAAAAAAATCTGCTTTTTTTTTGAGGCAAAACACCAGCGGCAGCAATGGCTCCCAGCCTCCTGGCAACACAAACTCCAGGCAACAGGAGGGTTTTCCTCTGGCTTCTGAGCTCTTCTCCCTGTCAGGGGGGTGGGGCGCCCATCAGAGACATCAGGAAAGACACACATCTCTCAGGACATGCGAGAGGCCTTGACAGGGGGCCATGTCAGTGGCGCCCGATTTGCGTGATCACTTCTGGACAAATTCTGTTTTCATGTGCAATTCACAGACCCTCGGTGGGGGCCTCCTGCTCCAGTGCGGATTGGCTGAATAATACAGAGTTTGCAGGGATGTGGTAATCATTTTAATTACTCTGCCTCGCAGCCACTTCATTTGTCCCCCCCCCTTCCCTGCCCCATATATTTGAACGAGAAAATCTCCGAACCCTCCCTGCCACCCACCCAAAGCAGATTCATGTTATCTGAAATCAGCTAAAGAAGAGGAAAAGAGGAGCCACCATCCTGTCATTAATATGGATGGCTATTCATGGCACTGGAGTGACAGTGATTTTGATTGTACCCCGAAGTGCCAACAGGATGTGGACCACAGCCGTGGAGAGCAGCAGGAACTCTGAATGGCAGGGTGTTTTGACCCCCTCTGCAAGAACCCCAGTCCCCGGAGAGAAGGTGTCACCTTGCCCACAGGACATTTCCATGCTTAGTGCAGAAGAAGGGAGGGCTGAGCTTGCTGGGTGTCCCCGTGGCTACAGAAGGAAGGGAAGGATGGGGACAGCCCCCCACCTCCCTTCTAGGTGGCATTCGAAGGGAAAGTAACCTGGGGGGGTCTGGGGAGGATCACTAGGCAGCTGCGATGAAATCAATCAATCGGGAGATAAGCTGAGACCTTTTGGGTGGGGGTGGGGGCAGCTACTCTTTCTAGCCCCTTCCAGCATTTGCTGCCTTTGCATTAAATGCAAACCAGGCTCCAGAAAGGCCACTGGTGCGACTTTGGGCCCCTCCTTTTTTCCTTGGAGATAGAAGCCTTACATCCTCTTTGAATCTTTGAGTTAGTGCTGAAACCTGACACTGAAGTCACCCTCTATTGTTCTCTGTCCCACCCCCTTGCAGAAGTCTAGCCTGGTGCCACCCAGAAAAGAAAACTACATTTAAAGGCGGGTAGTCAGGCTCTCTTTAGGCTCCATTAGATTTAAAAAATATTTTCCATAAACATGGCCTTAGACTGCTGCATTTGGAATTTCACAAGTTAGTGACACATTTTCAGTTCAAGTCTCACCGCCAGTACCTCCTTTTTTATTGAGGGGCTGGAGGGGAGGTTTAAGAAGAACGGTTTTTCCTTTGCTTTGCTATTTCTGATTCTGGCCTTGGTTAAAATGACCATCCTCTATGGGCAGGAGTTGGAGGCACCTGCTCCCTTTGGGGACAGACCCATCTCTCCTCTCTGGTGTTAGGAGACCGACAGACCTGAAGGGTCAGTGCCCACTCTTCAGGCTCTGCCTCTGGGGTGGGGGCAGAGCAGGTGAAGGAGGAGACCTGAGGGTCGGTGAGATGGGTAGTTACCCACAGGTGCGCTTGCCACAGAAAGTGTTTCTAAAAACCCTCTGTTACGTCTCTGCCTCAATCTGGCTGACATGTTCACATATGGCCTCAGGTCTTCTAGGCCATTCCTGTGATCAGTGACTTGAAAGGCCACCCTCTGCACTTACCCACACAGCTCCTGGCCCTAGAAAGCACTTCAGTGCTAAGAGTGGTGCACTGGACAGGCAGGTTAAGCGTGGTGGACCCTCTGTGGCTGGTGGGATGCAGGAGAGGACCTGGAATGAACCCAGCCCAGGTCACAGTTTTGTCACAGTTGCAATGACATCCTTGACCACTAATCCAAGAAAGGATCCATTCTTACTTCTTGCAGTGTCTGCACGCAAGGTTACCACATAGCCTGTTTGATTCAGACACACGTTCCAGAAGGGGCTGCGTGGCCCTCTTGTGAAAGGCGACCGCAATCTGGTGCCAGCAGCAGAAATCCGAAGCCCCTCACTACTGGCCTGACTCTGAAATAGACTTGACTTCTCCTTTGCACATGAGTCAAGGATTCAAATCCTAGCTTTCCATGCAGCTAGGGAGCTCTACAAAACGTTACAGATGGCTTTCGGTTCTCCCCAATATACGGTATTCCATCAACTTTAAGACTAGTTAAACAATGTTGTGAGAGGGGGAATAAGCATTTTTTTTTTAAGGGAGGAGGGAGCACTTTTTATTTACTTATTTATTTTGGTTTGTTCCCTTTAGCCCTGGGCCTTGAACCTGGTCGCCGGGCTTCACGTGGTCCAGGCCCCAGCTGCTGGCCTGTATCTAAGTCACCAGGGCATGTCACGCCTAGTTCGTTAAGGCACACATGGCGTATTGATAGAAGGAAGGTGCCTATTAAACATGGCCCTCCATCAGCTGCAAGATGATCCCTTCAGAGATGTCACGTGTGCCTCTTGGCTCACCAGAGTCCGTAAGTCTGTGGGGTCCCCAGGCCCAGGCCTGGGCTCTGAACAAGCAGCAGGGCTCTCGTGGTGGCCACCTCTTTGGCCACAGGCGGCATCCAGCCTGGAACCAGCTCAGCTCTTCCTGTGTGCAGGGCCCCCTCCGAAAAGGGTGGGGTGATGACAACCACTTTCATACTCCTCTCTGGGGTCAGGGACGGGATGGCTGGGGACAGTGGCTTCCTGATCGTGGCTTCATGACTTCGCCCAAACACCTCCTGTATCTTGCTAAGTGATAGTTAAAAATCGTTACCACCAGCAAAGCACATGTTTCTTTGGGGTGAACATGCGTGTAGGTAAGAAGGAACACGGCTGCTCACAGAACCCAAGATTAGCGCCTAAACGATTTCAGTGTGTTTCTGGGAGAAGCAGTGTGAGGTGCAGGCAATCATTTTAAGGGAAAACAAATGACCCCTGCACTTCTGACCATACTTCTTCCGGCTGCTAATGTGTGGCGGGAAAGAAATGGCTGAGTTTTCGCAGGCTGGGTGATTTCTTTGGACTTATCTGCTCAGTCAAGATAATGGGATACAATGCAATCCCGAGGAATTTATTCTTCCTGTCTTCAAAAAGACTTACTGCAGTCCTGATTCTTCTTCAGGAAGGGCTCGACTGGTCAAAAGCAGATTTACAGGCAGAGTGGGCACCACTCAACTCACTTTCTCTTGTCCCTCCTTCCATCCTTCTTTATTTGTTTTAATTGTGGTAAAAGACACATCATGTAACACTGATCATTTTCATCCTTTTTAAATGTCAAGTCAGTGGCTTTTAGTACCTTCACAAGGTAATGTGACCATCACCCTATTCCAGACCATTTTCGTCATCCCAGACGGAACTCACTAAAGCAGCCTTCCTTCTTTTCTCTGATCTTTGCTTTTCATTGAATAGCTTCATTTTTGTTAGGGACATGTTAGCTGCCATGATGGATCGTGAGACACACTTGGAAAGGAACGGGACACCTGTAGTCTGGGAAAAATCCTGACCCCAAAGTTGAAGGTGAGTTTTAGAAGCTGGTAAGAGATCTCTTTTCGATAGGCCTTTAGAACCCAGGCTTTAAAGCTTCTTGTGGAAATAAAATTTAATTTTATAAAATGACTTAAAGGGAAACAAAAAATCTGTATCAGGCAATTGGAGGCATTTTATGCTTCTGACCTGGGCATGTCCCAGAGGCTGAGGTCAGAAGGAAGAAGTGTGCCAGGCTACTCGACCAAATCGGTATAAAATCATCAAGCGCGAGTCCCATCCACTTCTGAATGTCAGCAGGTCCCTCTCTCCTTTCACGGTGCTAGGATGCAGATATGAAGATACATGGGCCTTCCTGCCAGTCCTCCCCGACATCAGGTGGGAGACGACTATGGAAATGAAGAATTATGTAACAAGCCAAAAACAAATGAGGGGATGATGAATTTTGTCTGGGGACTCAGCATAGGTGCAGGGGTTGGGAATTAATGAAGGCCCTCTTCACCCAAGACAAACACAACATTACCTCTGGTGTGACTGTACACAAATAGAGTGTGATGGTATAAGGTTGTGAATATGAAATTACAGATTATACCTACTATGGAACTAAGTTAGTTGAGAAACAGAATATAAAATGGCACAAGCCTATGACTGCAACTGTGTAAAACTTAAATCCTATAATGTGAAAAATATGCAATATAAAGTTGTCTTGGTGCGCCCATGTGGAGTAGCGGATAGGTCAGCTGTCTCTGGAGGAGTGCAATCCATGTACATTCCAAGGACCCAGGTTTGTGTCCCAGGTCCAGGGAGTAACGACCAATGTGAACAGCTAAATAAAAATCAAATAAAAAAACTTCTTCCTCCTCTCTTCCTGCAGACCTACCTACTCATCTTTATTCTGGTTTGTAACTTTTCTTTAAAATAAAAACATGTCTTTGGATGATGAGTTATGGGCTAGTTTTTAAGTTCAGAAATAGAAATATGTTCTTATATTTCCTTAAACTTGTTTTTCTTCTTGTTTATCAATTTGCATACCATGAACATTTGGACAACACAGAAAAATATAAAACAGAAAAGCAAAACCATTAGTAATCATTACCACAATACAATAATCAACTTGATAAATTTCTTTCCAAAGTATTCAAATAAAACAAGGATCCCATTTTTTCCATGGTATGCAGATGTGATCATTTATGTAGCCAATTATCTATTGTTGGACATTGAAGTCATTTAAAATTTTTTTACCATTTGCATTCTGGCTGATATGAACACTCTTGTACATAAACCTCTCTGCATAGCTCTGATTATTTCCTCTGAATAACTCTCCAGAAGTAACAGCTCTGTGTCAAAGAGCATGAATATTTTTAAGGCTCCTTTTGGGAACCTACTCCCAAATTGCCCTCTGGAAAGACAACCTATTTACACTGGGATCAGGAATACACCAGGGTCTGTGCACCCCACTTTCGATTTAGCTTTTAAGAACACCAAATCGCCCTCCAGTGCAATTAAGGTTTGTGCTTCCTCCTTAATGACCAGAAGGGCAGACATTACACAAACATTCATCTGTGGTTTTGCCCTCAGTTTCTCTTCCGCTAGCCCCAGTCCGGGGGTGGGCAGGTCAGCCTGAGCTTTCCTTAATCAGAAGGCTGACACCAGATGTCTGCCGTCCTGCTTCGTCGGGGTGACTGCATGAATATACCGCAAACACAGCTCCTGAGGGCTGTCACCCGGGATCCTTCAGCTGTCTGCTCAGAGGCATGGCCCCGTGTGTCAGAGTGAGAAGGCATGTCTTTATTCCTGCAGTTGTCTGGGCCAGCTGGCCGGCCCGATCCTTCTGAATGACAGCTGGTGTGCTGCTCCATATTTCAACAGCCCTGGGCCCGGAGAACACCTGTAGGCTCTGGGCGTGGAAAGGACCGGAAACCACACTGGAGAAGCCTGCTCCCATGTTAGGTGAACGTTGGTGCACACGAGATGGGGGCCTTCACTCATGAAACTATGGGCTGTGCTACATGGCTGGCTGATGGTTAGGCAATGCAGTAGGATAGGGCAGTGGTCCAAACAGAAAAACAAACAAAACCCAAACCATAACGCTGCAATTCCTACTGCAATTTATTTAATGGACACGGTGAGGCCCAACATTTTCCACAAGCTTAAAGTCACATTTCTAGCACTGTTTTAATATTTATGTTAGAACACCTGCAGTGGCTGGAGGAGAAGGCGGCTCTCCTTCTGGAAATGGAAAGTTATCTCGAAGTTGTTTGTCCAGCCACGTCATTCACTGAAATGGTGTCCATAGTGAAAGAAAAGCAACTTTGTGTGAGTATGAAGGTATGCAGGTTGTTTGTGGAAGAAGGCACGTTTCAACCTTCTAATCTTAAGGTATTATTTTATATTGTTTTAAAAATACACCCCCCCAACCCCAGTGGATGAGTTTGGAAATATGTATTGATGAATGTTTTTTTAATAAAGACGGACTACGATGTTGAGTGAAACGGATCTTTAATGTGGAGATTTTTTTTACGTCCCTCAAGACAGAGAAACTGAAGGCAGAAACGCGTGGGTCTGTGGAACAAAATCTCATATGGCCTTGGGGAGAAAGATGGCCTTAAAGAGTCCTCCACCTCCACCTCACAGGGAAGCCATCTGGAGAAGCCACGCTGCTAATACAGTATTTTTGGAAATGGCTTGGGTGTGTCTTAGGACGGAGGCTGTGCTAGGCTGCTCCGGGCACCTCCTACCAGCAGGGACAGCTCTGCGCTCACAGCAGACTCCCCTCTTCTCCCACCCCGGTGACTCTCCGCTCTGGGTTGGGCCAGTGTCTGACAGCTTGGCACTGTTGAAACAGTTATTACTATGAATATCGACACGATATTCTTGAGAACCAAAGTTAAGAGTAATTCCCTAAGGAAACATCCAGGTTTGGCAAAGCCCAAATGCTCTGTCCTTCTCCTGGAGGGTTTTTTCAAGGCTGGATTCTCGAGCTTTCGGGGCCTGATGCGAAGGCACGACTTAAGTCTTCCACCAGGCGGGCTCCAGCAGCAGCCTGGAAGCAGAATCTAAGGGCGGCGGGTACAGTGGAGCCAGCTGGAGCGGCTGACCGTCCGAGCCTGCCCCTTCACGCAGCCTCACACGCAAGCATCTGGAAACAGCGCCACCGTCTTGCTCACCTCATCTGGGCTGGTCGTCCTAGATGCTGCTTTCCCCTCATTCTTCAGGCCCACTCACGAGAGAGTCTGGTGGACTTCACCTCCTTACTGTCACCCCACCTGGCATTTCACCGTTCCAGGTCATCAATGCCACCCTTGGCTGGCTCTGCTAGTCTCCTCTCTGGTTTTCCATTTGTTTGTTTGCTACCTCCAGTCTCCCAGGCACAAGACTGATCTTTCTGATGATGCCTATGCATTTTGTTTTTTTTACAGCAAGGATGCAGGCAGGAATGAAGACAAGCAGACGTAGGCAGGAGGAGCGAGGAGGAAGAAGCACTGAATTTTATTTAGTTGTTCATCTTGGAATTGTTCCTGCTCACCCTGGGACATGAACCCGGGGTCTTGATGTATGCGGTCCCCTGGGACACGAACCCGGGGCCTTAACGTATGTGGACTCTGCCCAACTCCTACTCTGCGAGAGCACACCCACTGATACATTTCTGTCCTCCCTTCCACCCCTCATCTACATGCAGGACAGAAGTCACATCCCAGAGCAGGGCGCACTCAGGACCTGGCTGTTGGCCGGTGCGAGGTGACTGCCGGCTCCGCAGCCCGGAGCTAACTCTGGTCCTACCAAATGACTTGAATTGGCTGAATGTGCCTTCCTCTCCCCTCTCGGCTTCCTCAACCCCCCGCCCTCTACCTTCATTCTCCACCTGGGTAACTCGCACCCATCCTTCCATCTGGGCTTATTGGATTCACCTCCGTCTTCACCTTAGCGCTTGCTGCGTCTCCGGCCCTCTCTGTTGCTTTTCTCCACTGACCTCACTGCCTAGATCACACTGCCGTCTGCGCCCGTCTACCTTCCCTGTGAGGCTTTGAGTCTCACATCCTCCTTCGTCTTTGTAACCACTGGCCTCTTGCAGTGGCTGCCCCAGACTCAGTGAAAGAGTGAATGGACTCAGTGCAGCAGCTTCAGTGAAGAGCTGCTTCCTGACACCTCCCTGAATTCCTCCCTGATCGCCACAGGTCAAGCAGGACGACTTTGTCTTGGGGGAGAGCCCCCAGCTCTTCCTGAGGCTCCGATCTCCTCCCAGGCCCCAGCATGCGTGGAAGGGAAGGTGTGCCTTCCTCCGTGGCAGGCAGCTGTGTCCTGTGGACACTTTTCTATATAAAAGAAACTCAGAAGGCTCTGGAGGATCGGAATATGTCCTTTCACATTTTCGACAGTATGTTAAGACGTGGCCACGACAGCTGATTGGTATCCTTCAGGGAGACTGACTGACGGCTGCCCAGCTGTCCACTGGACATGGCGCACAGCATTTGATCTCTGCCCGAAAACTCTACCTGTATGAGTGCTGCCTTTTGCGGTCAAGTTCTTGACAGAATGGTTCCTGCAGTTTTCCTGTGTTCTTTCCTGCCTTGTTCATCTGCAGGATTATATGTGAAAGTTACCAAACACTTCTCTGGTTCCCTGCGGACTCCCCCTTCTATTATCCATCCACGGCGTTCCCAGACAGGCTTCTGCACACCCCACCTACGCCATCTGATGGCTAGCCCATCTCTCTTCCAAATGCCTCTGTACACGCATGTCTTCCTCACGGCTTTCCCTCGACCGGACTAAAGTTTCGCGAAGATCACCAGCCACTGACAGATATGCCAAATGATATCCCTGCCTCCAAAATATCAATCACGCAAAGGATCACTGAGCTGAAGGGACCTCTGGGCAGTACGGCACCTGAACTTCTCTTGATGAGCATCTTCAAGACATTTTGTGAGATGTTTGTCCATCCATCCATCTGTGAAAAGTCACAGTGATTGATTGAGAGGTTGGGTCTTCATGGAACATAATGCATTTGGAGACAGATGTCCAGCCCATCAGAATCACCCAGAGGGAACCTTCTCGCCCACATGATTCCCCTTCTAATCCCTGATGTTCAAACTGACATTTGAAGGGGGAAAGAAAGAAATGTGTCCAGATAAAACCCCCAAGCTGGAGAGTTTGGGGCACAGCAGTTATGACAGACAGAGGAAAACCACAGCAGAATTGCGGACCAGCAATTCCTCTGGGGAAACTACCTCAAGGGGCCAGGAGAGCTACTGCATGAACCCAAGGCCTCTGCTGAAACAGAACAGGGCCATGTCCTTGGGGCTCATGCGGTGGGGAGATCCTGCCTCCCACCTCCCCACAATCCATCTCATTCTTGCCACGGGCCCTCCTCTCTCCACTCTTTGAACCAGCATCTCCTCGTTACTGATTTTCCAGCAGGTGGTAGCTCCTTCTCTAGGTGTGGGAGACCAACCTAGATCTTGGCCATGAATTACTTTGCACTCAGGCAAACTGTCTTCTAGGTTACAAGGAGAATTGGATGATGCCAGAGGCTGGCTGTAGGATTACTGGGTAATTTTGTTTTGTGTTTTCTTTACTTATATTTGTACTCCCTCCCCCTGCCTTTTTTTCATCAGAAGTATGCATTATTTTAATACTTGAAGAAAAGGAAAATGATTTAAGAGAAGACATTGCATCTGAGGTTGCAGAAATGCTGCTGATGTTGAGAACGAACGAACGAATAATGGAGACTGGATGAATAATGAAACCCAGAGTCATGAGACGAGCTCACTTTCACTCGGGGGGTTGGGGACGGGCGAGAAAGGTGAACACAATATTGATTTCAGGCAAAGTTTTAGGACAAAAGATTAAGCACAGAATGTGTGGAAATGAATAAAAGGAAGAGACCGCCTTTTGTGCTATTTCTTAGTGCTGTTAATCTGTTAGGCCGGAGGAATGCTATATATATATGACATCTCTCAAACCAACGTGGCATTTAACACACTCTCTTATGATGACTTTTGGATAAAATGGAAATAAATGCAGAGTTCAGAGGTTGCTTAGAAGTTGCTGGAAACTCTGGGCCCTACCTGTGCCTAGGTGGTGCCCACTTGGAAAGAGCCCTCTGATCGTCTGATCATCTGAAACTATGAGCTCAAAACTCTGCCCGTGGAATTTCTGAGATGCTGAAAAGTTGAACAGAAATTCAGGTCAGACATAAGAGATAAATTAAGAATGGAAGTGTAAAACACCAGCAGCAGAAGTTCAGGAAGGGAGGAAGGTGGTGGGTTGAGTAGAATGTTAGGGAGTGAGTCCGCTGGGTTCAAATCCCTGCACTTTGGACAAATCAATCTCCGCCTCAGAGTGGAAGGGAGGATTAAGTCAGGAGGCACTGACAGTGCAATGATGAGCACAGTGCCTGGCTCTTGACAGAGATGTGCTCAGTATCTGGGAGATGCTATTATTAGAACTATTATACGCGGTCTGACAAGAGTTCCTTGTGGGCAGGACATCAGGGAGCCTCGCTGCACACGAGAGCAGTGAGAACAGACACAGTGACAAGGGATAAGATGAGTGAACTAGAACTAAGGTCGATTTCAGGAAAGAAGCCATGCCATTGTAGTCTACACTCGTCAGACCCGTCGGAAGGCTGCTCCGCACAGGGTGCCATGTTGCAAAGAGACGTCAAGCGCTGGAGAGCATCCGGTTGTGGGGCGCGCCAGTGAGAAACAGGCAAAGGAACTAGAATTTCTGGAAAGGAAAAACGAAGCTGACATGATTCAGGATGATGCTCTCTAGATACCTGAAGGGTTATCATAGAGAGAGAAATTATTCTCTTGTTCCTGAGGACACATCTCTAAAAGTCTCAGCAGAGTTTGCTCAACAAGTGAGAGCTTTTCAACAGATGTGACAAAACAGATTGTTTGATGAAGCGGCAAGTTCCTGGTCATGGTCACTGCGACTGTTCAAAGAGAGCCCGGGCGGGTGTCCCTGGGGCGGGGAGAGGCTGGCACCACAGCTGCTGCCCTTCCTCCCTGCCCTGCGCTGGCAGAACAGCTTCCCTGTTGTCCCACTAACTACTCTGAAGTAAAACCCAGCGTCTCTGAACCCTAGTCTGTCCACCAGGGCAGAGAAGGCACAGTCTCAGGGCAGTCATCCAGCAGCATTTGCTGGGAGAGGCCTACAGGTCAGCACCTGTGCTGCGAACAGGGGTGACCAGGCGGGCCCGTGCACAGGCGGGCAGCCCGAGGACGGCGAGAATGTGACCTCTAAAAATCCCTGCAAAGAGCTGCGGCAGCTGCAGTGCAGGAGCAGCACAGGGGCCTTCAACTTGCCCAGCCTGACTGGGCAGGAGGGTCAAGGAGGGTTTCCTGGGGGAGTAGACTCTGGAAATTGCACAGGACGGTTAAGGAAACATTGGGAGTTGCAGAGTCAGTATGAGCAAAGGAACAGAGGCAAGAAACGGCCCTGTGCACCATCTTGAGTGGACTGGGCTGGGCAGCGCAGAGCTTGGGGGAGGAGGACTCTGGGCTGGAGGGGCTGCAGGGGGCCCTGGCAGGGCTGCACGCCACACACCCTTACTCATAAGGGGACTCTGCTTGGGCTGCGGCATCCAGCGCATCCGGGACCTACTGGGCTCGTCTGTGCAGTGGCTTCATGAGCCGCGTCGGCTCTGCTCCATGAAGGTGAACCCTTACTCACCTCGTTCAATGCTCTGCCCCCGTGTCCAGTCCAGTGCCGGACCCAGAGCAGGTGCCCAGGCCGGTGGCGAGGGTCACACCCTCTGAGGGCAGCACCTGGCCCCAGCAAGCAGGCACAGTGGGAAATCAGCGTGACTGCTACTCATTTGTACTTTTGATCTCCTGTCTGACTGGTTTGGCAAGTGCACTGCTCAGTACCTTTGTTTTCATGGCTGCTCCTGCTTGTGGGGGCGAGTAATAGATGGAATCAGCCAAACAATAACAGCCTCTGCTCCCCAAATCCTCAGCATACAGAGTCACACAAGTCTCACCGTCATAAGCCCCTCATGACACGAGATGGAGAGATGTGACAGACACAGGCCGCCTGGGGCTTGTCTCCGCAAGACGCCCGGGCAGAGTGTGCGCATGTCCAGCAGGGCCGTGTGGCTTCACTGAGGGGCAAAAGCTGTGCCCCCGCAGTGAACCCAATGAGAAGCAGGTGGTCGGAACAGGGCCTGTACATCCCGTTCACCCTCACACTCCTGGGGGAGTTGGTGGGGCGGGGTAGGGCCAGGCACTCCCAGAATCTCCTGATGGGGGAGGCAGCGGGTGGTGCATCCTCGAGGGCAAAGCCAGGCCTCTCTGGGCACCGCTTCCTCCTAGGCATGGCTGGGATGGGCTGGTTCTGGTAGAAGGGACACTAACCCGGGGTTTTGGTGACACCATGGGTTCTGAAGATTCAGGGGAAAGAGCTTGTCTTGACTCCAAGCACTTATCCAGGAACAACAATTTCACAACCCACCCTGTGGACATGAAAACTCTAGAGCCACGTCCTCACGCAAGCCCTCTCCTGGGAATGGAAAGAAGTGAATGTCCTCCTCCTTCCTCAAGTCCTCAGGGATGATCTCAGCGCCTTCCTGCCCCCCAGGACTAAACTGAGAAAAATCTGGATTTCGTGAGACTGTGTCAGGCGCTGCCCGGAGTCACCCGCTGTTCACCCCAGACGAGGAGCAGAGCCAGGGCCAGGGGCCGGCATGCAAGCCCGCCAGGGGGAGGTCCCAGCTCCTGGCCTTCAGGCCGGATGGTGAAACAGGAGAGACAGTGAATTAGGTGTTAAAAGCTCAGGGGACGGTGAAAGGACTTCAACTGCCAAAAGAATCAAAATTGCTTAATTAATCTAATGGAAAAAAACCTGTTCAGCAGTGCCTTGAAACGCCCCCACCCCCCATGCCAGGGCGCTGCCCTTCTTGCTTGCCGGGGAGCGGGCGGCAGGTATATTTAGCCTCAAGGTGCCTCAGGACTGCCTCTTGCAGCTTCACAGGAAATATCTGGAGTCGCAGCTAAAGATATCCCCGCGCGCTCGGAAATTTACGAGCAGCTGCACCCCCGGAGCGAGGGTCCCGGGCAGGAGCGGGCGCCCTTTGCCGCGAGCGAGGCGGTGGAACGAGACCCGCGCGTGTGCGGAGTTCGCGGCGGCAGAGTGCGCCTGACTCGCTAAAAATAGCCCGAGTGCCGGCGCTTTTGTGGCTAAAATAATACGGAGCCGACACACTCCTTTTGCAAGCCTACAGAGAAAGGGGCGGGCGGAGCGCCCCAAAGTGTGTTGCAAGCCCAGCCAAAGCGCACGGAGTCATTTCCTACCTTTGCCACTTTGGAAAGAAAGCGCTTCCCTGAGCCGAGTGCGCGGAGGCGCAGGCCTCCATACAGGCTTTTTTGATAACACGGGACAGACGTGGTAGCCCCGAAAAGACAGTGCCGCCCTGGCCTGCAGCCCGGCTGACGAGCGGAGCTTTCCCATCGCCGCAGAAGCGTTTATTTTTAAACATCGTTTTGCTAGACTCCGTTATCGGCACCCCCAGCCCTGCTTGCTGGCCCTCAGTGTCCCCCGCGGCCACCGCTGCGTGTTCGCGGAGGGCGGACAGCCAGGGTGTGTTGCCGGGCACAAAAGGCCGCGCCCTTCCTAGCATGGTCGGGGGACCTGAGCACAACTTCACCTTCTTTCTGTGGCCCGGGGCCTGGACGCGGACAGAGCTGAGCTCATGCGCCACGCAGGCCAGGCGTCCAAGGGCGCTGGAGGCGGGTGGGCTTGCAGGCCACGCCTGCAGTGACTCCCTGAAGCCCGATGCGGGGTCCTTGCTGCTCTCGCCCGGCTTCTTCTGGAAAGGCCGGCAAAGCAGAGGCCCATCGCCCTGGGGTGAGGCGCTCTGGGCTCGCTCGTGTGGGACGGCACCATCTCTAGCGGAGACGAGCCATGTCCACACTCCAGCGTGCAGCGGCGGGGACCAGAAGTCCGAGGCTTGCTTTCGACCTCAGCGGGGCCCACTGCTCGCACTGCTGGCTGTGGTCCCACTTCAGTAGCTGCTCCTCCTTTGGAGGCCGCGATGCGAATGGCTGCCAGGTTATCAGCAGCGCCCCCCCTGAGGCCGGCCCCCAGCTTGCTTGGTTCTGGCATCCAGAGCCACCGACAGCTGCTGTCTGGGCCGTCACTTATTTTTTAAAGGAAAGGTGCAGGCAGGAATGCAGGCGAGCAGGGAGGCAGGGAGGAGGAGGCAGTTTATTCAGTTGTACATCTTGGTAGGTCCCCCAGCCCCAGGATGTGAACCTGGGTCCTTGGTATGGACATGTCTTGTGCTGGTTGGGGGCAGTGGACTTAACTGCTACTCCACAAGGGTGCAGCAGTTTTATTCTGTTCTTTAAAGAGAGGGAGAGGAGGAAGAAGCAAGGGAGGAAGGAAAGAAGGAAGGGAGGGAGGAAGGGGAAGCACTTTTATTTTTATTTTTATTTGACTGTTCTCCTGCCCGCCGCCCCCACGCCCCCCTCCTGGCCCTGGTCCACATTGCAGACCCCAGCTTCGCACCTGAGACACCAGAGCATGCATTTAACTCTGATGACTATTATTTATTTTCTTTGGTTTTCTTCTCCCTCTCATCTTACACATTACATCTCAATCTAATTAAAAATTATATGTTCTCCATGATGTAACTGTGATCATGTGGACAAAAGTATGCATCATATCGTCCAGATCCGGGAGTATTAAACAAATGGAATTACTTGTTGTGTTAGGATGGAAAGATTCTGAATGCTTCTCTCACCTCTTTTCCACTGTCTATAATGTTGTTAAATAGTCTTCAAAATAAAAAAGGGAAGGAGATGTAACTGGAGCTTTATTTAACATTTTGCAAAATGGCGTCCGGTTACCTGGATTTGGGCTTTATTAGGGTTGAAAGTGCAAAGTTAAAGAATTGCCACATAGGCTAAAATATTTCAATGTAATAATTATATTTGCAGCTTCTAAAATCTTTTACAGGTGCCCTCCTTCACTTTGAGGTCTTTTTTTCTTTTTTTTTTTTTTTTTAGCGTATACAGTAAATGGCAAAGGGAATGAGGGGCGTAAAAAGTGGAATCATGTAGCGTTTTTGTTCCTCACATAAATAACCATAACCCTCCGGATGGATCCCAACAGCCACTCACTCAACAAGGAGGTGAATGAGAATAAGGGGAGATGTAAGGTCTGGGATACATTCAGCAGATGAAGGCGGAACTGAGGGAAGGACGATGAAGGTTCGCGGTCTCCTGGGCCACCAGGGAGTGGGGAGCTAGGGACTTCATGAAACTTTACAGGGGAGGCAGAGCTAGTTCTCTCCGCATTTCAGCAATGTAGGCGCAGAATGTTCCTCCCTGCCACACAAACATGTCTTGTTGGATGAAAATATGTTCATCGACACTAATCATTAGGGAAATGCAAATCAAAACCACAACGAGATGTCACCTCACACCTGCCAGACAGGTGCTTTTTGTAGAAAAGATAAGAAGTGTAGGTAAGGATGTGGAGAAATAGAGAACCCTGACTCACTGTTGGTGGAATTCAAACTGTATAGTCACTATGGAAAACAGTATGGAGATGCCTCAAAAGCTGAAAATAGAAATACCATATGCTCCATTTGTCCCACTTCTGGGTATTTATGTGAAGAACACAAAAACGCTAATTTGGAAAGAGATACACACTGCTACGTTCACTGCAGAAATATTTTCAATGCCAAGATATGGAAACAACCTAAATTCCCACTGATAGATGAGTGAATAAGGAAGCTGTGGTAGATCTACTCAATGGAACACTACTTAGCTATAAAAATGATGAAATCTTGCCATTTGTAAGATGATGGATGAACTTCGAGAGGATTACGCTAAGTGAAGTACATCAGAAGGAGAAAAACAGATACCCTATGAGGTCACTCATGTGGAATATAAAGAAACAAATCAAACACATGACAAAACAAAATAAAAAAAAATCATTATAAGGTAGAGAGAGCGAATTGGTGGCTACCAGAGGGGAAGGGAGTTGGGGGTGGGAGGTTGCATGAACGGGGTGAAGGGAGGTCCATTTGGTGGAGGACAGAAGTTAGACTTTTGTGGGTGATCATGATGTGGCATATATGGAGGTTGAGACTTACATAATGGTATAAATCAATGTTTCTCAATACAATTAAAAAAAATCTTGTGTAGCCATAACAAGCATGCATAGCACCATTATTGCCAATTTTATTATCATATCAATTTGATATATGGATAATTCGATACCATATCCCTTTGCTTCCCAAAGAAATAACAGGTCAATAAAGTATCAGCACCACAACGCCTTGCAGTTGCTACCGTTGACCAGTTTTAACCTAAAAGCCCCACACTTGGGCCAGACCACCATCCATCCATTCGACCAGCACTCACTCTCTTTCGGTGGCACGTAGGGACATGTGCAGGGCCACCGTTAGGAAAGATGACTATGCTGACGTCAACCTCAAATGATTGGGACTGCACCCCAAACCACTGAGTTTTCTCGCTCATCTCTCATCAAAGATCTGTTCTCACAGAAACTGATTTATACTGTTTACAAAGCTATTTATCATTGTGGTCTATCATACTTTGGTACCGTCCCCCCACGACCTCACGAAAGCTGCTGTCAGTCAGTGTTGCTAACTTTGAAGACTCTTTTTGAATCTACGTCTTTCAAGCTTGGGGCGTTCCTCCTGCTTTTGTCTTCCTCCGTCAGGATTTGGAACAGCCATGCTGGCCAACTCATATACTTGGTGATTTTTAAAAATGTGATTACTTCTCTCAGTCTTTGTTTAGACAGAAGAATCCAAACTTTTAAATTGATTCTGTCGTAGTCTCTTTTAGAGCACAGGCTAATTTTGGTCTGAGCACCTCAGGTTCGCCATGGATGGGCATGAAGTCACACGCGATGCTGTGTGTGCACAGAGACACTTCTCTGGGTAACAGGTAAGAGAGACTCTCAAAAGAACCCAGCATTCCAGAAAGGTCTGAACTACTGCCTTTGAATACATGGCTCCTTCTTGGAGTGCTTTTGGTTTGGGTTAATTATTTCTTGAGATGTAGCAGCCAGAACGGCATCTGCAGATGAGGGCAAGCCAACACCCTGAAAAAGATCACACTGATCACTGTGCTCCCTCACCACGTGGTGCCTGCTCCTGGGGCGGGCGTTGGCCGCAGTCACCCCACCGCACCCCCATCTTCAGAGACTGTGCATAATGATTCCCTTGGCCATTTTCTGAATAGGATTCAACTGGAATCTTATATTAGTACAACTAAATTTGGATTATTTCCTCAGATGCACTGCTTTACATTTCTCCACCCTCAGTGACACCTGTTCCTTGTCTATTTTCTTGTGTTTCTGGAATCTAGAAGATGGGGACCTGACTTTTCATCGTGACAGTGCCCTTGGTACCCCTGCACCCCTCCCCCATCCCCATGTACAAATAATTTAAATAAGGAACCGAGTCCACATGGCAGGAGCAACTGACTGTCCCGAAGCACTGTGCTCCCCTCTCCACAGTAGAAAGATGTGACTAGGAGAGGGCTGCCTGCTAGAGGCCACCATTACCAGAAAGTTCCAGAACCTTCTGTGTCCAGATAGGGCCAAAAACCAATACCCCTGCGGGACTGTAAGCCGAAGTGAAAGGTGTCCCTTTGGCCAGAGTTGGCTGAGTAAGAGGGGTGTCTCCACCACCTCCCCTTGCAGACAGGATCCAGAGGACTCCAGAACTTGCCAAAGGCAGATCAAAGAGGAGGGCAGCCTGGTTTCCTGCCCCGCCACGTGAAGGAGAGCCGCCCCGTCACCAAGAACAGCAGCATGTGCCTGTGTGTGAGGGAGTGCCACCGTCTACGGCTTTGCTGCCATGCAGGGTGATCTCTGACAGCAGGTAACCCTCCTACAGGTCGTCCCTTGGGTTACGTCCAGCCCCACAAAGGGCCTTTCTCTCCATCCTTTATCTAAGGGTGTCCGGGGCATTTTCCCAACCACAGGAAAAAGGACCTGTTGACAAATTCGGGTGTCTGAAGTATTTTAGAGGTTTTACAAAGGACCTCATCAGCTATTTTTGCTAGTCTTGCACAGGTGGAAGTTATGTGCCCTCATCCCGGGTTCTGGTATAACATTTCTGAAAAGTAGTTTTGCTTCTTAGAACACAAGCGGCTTTCTCCTTCCCACATGTTGGTCTTTCTTATTGCTCAGATTAATCTGGCCTTAACAATAGAGCCGCTCGGGCTCAACCAGTCAAGGGGGACCCCGTTTTGTTTCCCTGTGTAAAGTATCTCTTCGTGAATCTGCAGCAGCAGAGATGAAAGACACAGTCCTCAAACCCGTCCTGCCAAAGCTCAGGAAACTTGAGTGATGCCATGTGATTTTGGTGCTGCTTGGGGTGGTGATGGAGAGACGGCCTGGGGGGCTCTGTGAGGCTCTAACCAAGTCCAGCTGTCATGTGATGTGACCTGGCCCTGGCAGAGGTGTGGGTGTGGGAGTGGAGTCAAGACCTGGCACCCATGTTCCAAGGCTGGACATGCACTTTTCAACAACCTTCCTCCTCTTGAGTCGGTACCACATTCCCCACTTTCCTCCCAGGAAATAACGAGGGCAAGACCGCTTAGGTTTGCTTGGTCACAGTCAGCTTTGCCTCTGCAGAAATAGGGGTGGAGCTGGGGCACGGCTCACCAGCAGTGAATTCACTCAAGGAATTCCGGTCTCCTCAGAAACAGAGCCTACCATTAACTGAGGCCTAGGACACCCCAGGGTGGTAAAGAGCCCTTGGGTTTTAGGTCTCAGCCAGGTGCCGGGAGCAGGAGGAGGCTGAGGAGCTGGGGGTGCGTGCCTTGTCCTACACCGGGATGCCTCCTACGCTGCGGGGCGGGGGGCTCTGAGGCTGATGCAGTGGCATAGGGGAATCCAAACATACTCCCCTGAGGACACACCGCCAGGACAAGCTGCACAGAGAATGCTGCTTTGCTGAATTTGCTCCCTCATCCAGCTTGTGTTGTTAGCCACCGGAGAAGGCCCTCTGTGCGGCGGTGACACTGTTTGCCAGGACGAGCCTGTTCTCAGAAAACCATCTTGAGGGGGGTCTCTTACAGGAGACCCAAGGCTTAATAGTGTCTCATCAGGAAAGTCTTAACATATATACACACATACATGCATGCAGACCCATCAACAACACACATGTACAATGCAGTACATGAGCACACACATGCAGACTCACACATATACACAAAGAGACACACAGATATACACGTGGACACATGCAAATACATGTGCACACACATGCAGACCCCCACAGAGGCGTACGCACCCAAACACACGTGCACGCACAGTGCATACACAAAGGTACATATGTGCACACAATACACAATTTACCCCCCCACATATATACACACATCTTCACACACATGTACACATACATACCTCACAAATACGTACACACATATTCATTCACACATGCCTGCATGCGCACACACACACACACACACACACACACACACACACACACGGTGCTGATCAACCAGCGGTGAAGCATGGCTGATTTTGAAAACCTCCCCAAGTCTCCCTTTCTCACTTAGGGGGCTTCAGAGACATCCTGAGAAATACTTTCATTACTTCTAAATGTGAATAAAGTAAATATCCTACTGGAAAGCTACCTCTGGACGCTTCTGGCTTGCGTGGGCATAGGGTGAAAGCTCTGGGGAAGGGAAAGAGAGCCCCACTTTAGTCCTTACACTTTTTCTTTCAGAAAACTCTTCTGTGAGTGTCGTGGCAACAAGCTCCTCCCAGATTCTCCAGCGGGCAGAGGGGCAGAGAACAGACTGCGTGAAGAGCTCGAATGGGATCTGATGTCAGAGGACCAGGCGGGCGCTCAGTTGGAAAGTTGCCCTTTGTTCCTAAAAATAAAATGTCTGACCCTCCTTTTTTTGGATTCTTCCCTGAACGAAGCCAGCCCACTGCAGGCCTCTTTTTAGGATTAGTTCAATCGCTATGGGACCAAAGGTAAAAGTCCAAAGACCCCCAAGCTCTTCTGGCCTCCGACACAATGCTAGGAAGTGACAGAGACCGTTTCTCTAAAGAGCATGGCCACGGCGCATCCGTAAGACAAAGCAGGCCCAGCGGACGTTGGGGTGGGGGGGCCCAGGGAGAACAACCATGTTGGAAAGGTTGCTCCAAGGCTGGGAGAGGACTGATTGTGGAAATATACTCTAGAAAATTCTCTAGGAGGACAGGCGACAAAGACGGCTCACACAAGACCCGTCACGAAAGGAACCATACACCTGCATTCCAGAGAGTTCTCTACAGCACACCAAATCTTTTCTAACTCTTCACCCAAAGTCACAGCCTTGGTTTATACCATGACAGAGATGTATGAGGTGCATGTTTAACAAACGAAAGGGTCGCAGCCCCTCTCATTTTAAGAGCTCTATCTGGGGAAGGTTGGGGCAGCCGCTGTGCAGGTCGACTGCAAGCTGTGATCACTCTAAGAGCTGAGACCATTGCTCAGAGCTCTTCTACAACTGAGCCTCACGCTATGGGCGGATGCTCCTGTTTATAAAGTACGTTCACAACACCGAGGGACCTTTCCTAACAATCCCACTGTGCAGCTGGTTTAAGACTAAATGCACAAATAAAACATCAGGCGGTGAAGAAGATCTTCCCTTCCCTGGAGGAGGGAAAAGGACTCGCATGTTTGTATAGCCACACACAATGCTCCACTACCTTTCACCCACCAGCAAACATTGGGAAGATGATTCACTAAAATGGAAACCATTATTTCCTGTCTAAGCAATTGGGACTACAGGATGTAAAATAATGGGCAAAATTCCCCTGCTAATGTGCACACTAGGCCTCCAGAGTTTAGCTGTTGGAAAGAATTTTCTGCTTGAGAAAATAGGAGATGTAAAAGATGTCTCAGGGAACTCTCACTTCATCAGGCAGCACATGCCCCAGCCGTGGTCAGTTTCTTCACCAGGTGATCCAGAGAGGCCAGTGGGCCAGAACCAGCTGTGGGTGGTTTGAAGAAGCAGACTGCAGTGGGCCATCCCTGATTTGGATCCCTGGGGTGGGGCCTGAGAGCCTTCATTTGTAGCAAGTCTGCTGGTGATTCTTTCGTGCACTGGAATGCAGTGCTGTGCATTTAACCTCCCCTACTCTTTAAAGTAAAAGAGAAGACAAAACAGTTCTTCAGGAATAGTTCTTGCTCCCCAAGTTCACAAACATTTGAAAGATGTTATCTGAACATGACTGGCACGTCTTCAATTTTCACATGCATTATAGCAAGACCTAAAATGATGAGCTTTCCCAAATGCAAAAGGCTAGTGAATCTTCCATGCCTGGAGGCATTCATGTGGAGATTGGAAAATCACCTACTTTGAGTAGAAAGGACTCAAGTGTGGGAACAGGGTCCTAACCCTGAATGAATGAGTCAATGATAATATTCTGACAAAATCAGCTTTCATATATCAAGCACTACATTTGTAAAAGTCTAAGCCTGCACTCAGAAATGTTATGGGTTGTGTGTAAAAGAAGCAAGAAAGCCAGCCTATAAAATCAAAGCCCAGAGGCTGAAATGACAGTGAATGTGGGGGCTCTTGGCTTTACCTCCGGGTCTGACACTTGCTGACTGCAGGCTCAGAATCATCTCTGTGTCCCCAGCAAACCCGTATGTGAGGGCACCAGAACGGCTGCTGGGCCTTTAAGTCACTCTTCAGCCCCGAAGAAAGATCTCAGTGAAGGACAAGGGGTTCGTCTTCTCAGGAGCACAAGAAGCTGACTGGAGTGGCAGTGGGCCCGCTCCTGTGCCCCAGAGCTTACCCTTCCCTGTCAAGAGCATCTGTGAGCATGGCCGCCACCCCTGCAGGAGGATTGATCCAACGTCCATGCCATGGGGCAGCAGTTAGCATGTTACCAGAAGCCTCAGCGTTAATGCGAACAGGAGATAGACGGGTCCATGCAGACAGAAAGACAAAAAAGATAAAAAGGGGATCCCGACGTTCCCCAATTAATAACACCAACGGTTTTGATTAAGTGAGGAGTGGCTTTGTGGAATGACCTGGTAAAGCGATTTACATGTCTCGTTTTGCTTTGGGATGAAACCCCTAAATCACCCCCCTTTCCATTCATGATGTGTGGATTTTACCCATAGACCCTGGACCTCAGACTCAGAATAGGTTGAGAAGATGACGGAGAAACGGGCGATTTAATGAGCGAGGACAAAGACAGGACAGCTGTGACACCACATAGAGGGACTGTCTAACTGTGAGCTGTGCTTCTGAAGCAGTTTGCCAATTTTGGAATCGCCAACAAATGGTGAAAATCTGAAGCCAGGCGCACCTGGTCATCGGAGCACTTGGCACGCAGTCATGAGTTCCAATCACACTTGTCAAAGGACAAAGAAGGACGAAGGAACCCGCGAACGAATGGAGAGACAGCAGACTCCAGAGCTCATTAGGCCCCTATCCCGAAGCCCACTTGTAAGAGTGACAACTTCTGGGATCCCGTACGGTAGATGCCGAGATCGCTAAGTCTAAATTTGTGAGCTATGAAAAGGATTTAAATTAGGACACAAGAGTACTAAGAAGGGGAAAAGGTGGGGAGAGGGGAAGGTGGGAGGGAGGAAAATCATGTCTAAGAACGAAGTGAAGCTTTCCAGTAGTAGCTTTAAATCTCAGACATGAATTATCTAAACAGAATCCAGCGCGAATGCTATAGGGTGACTTGAATGGTGAGATGCTATTTTAGTGAATCTTCACGCAGTAAAATTGGGGACAATGAAGCTGTTTGTAACTTTCTTTGGAGGCAAGAGAAATAAAACTGTGTTCTAAGATGAGTCAGGTCGATGCCCTGTGTTTTGGTGCGATCAGACAGCGCCACGTGGCACGGGAGCCAGACTCTTTGCAGGGAAGACTTCAGAATACCAGCCGTCCCCCGATCTGTAATGCTGAATTACATGGGGCTGGGAATAAGAAAGAGGCCGCCATGGCTAGAATGAAAGGTAATGCAGAATCCTCGGGTGTCTCCTGGCTGCTGGAAGCCGGTTCCCTGGGCTTTACTCCGCTCCTGCCTCAGCCCTCAGAACTCTTAATCCTATTTTCATTGCCCTAGGTAAACTGGGAGATATTTTCTCCTTCTCCACTGCAGTTACTCACACAATAAACAGGTAATAAACATGTTACCGCCCTAAGCAACCTCCTGCTGGCAGCAGTCAGAAGAGAAAGTGCTGCCAAAGTGTGACTCCTACGGGACAAATAGCAGGGGCCACGGGTGCGACTGGGCGCTACTGGGCCACCAGCCAGCTCTCTGGTCTCAAAGTCTCTTTGCTTGAGGTCAGCAGGGAAGACCTGATTTTACCAAAAGCTAATCTCGTTGCCATTTCGAAGCTCTGTCTAGCTACATTAAGGATGAGGAATGAAACCCCATATACAGTCTCCCTGGCTCAGCCGTGGGCGCTGAGCCCGGAAAACCAAGGGGCAGTTAGCAGCAGCCGCAAGTGGCCCTGGGACAGAGAGATGCTGTGTGATCTGTTTGATTTCAGGTTTGCCTTTCATTTTTCAACACACCCTGTCATTGTTTCTTGTCTTACCCGGGTATCAAATCCAATCGTTATCATCTGTTGACCAGGCGAAATTTCAGCACGGTGAACAGCTTTGGAGAGCCTAGCTTTCCTCTCTACGCAGGGCTCCCCTAAAAGCCTGTTACCCTCAGTCCGCTGCAAGCATCTTGTGGCTCCAACTGCTTAGGAAATATTTCAGTTTTCCTTGCACGCTGAAGCTACAGCCTGCAGCTGTTAGAAGCCGCTGTCCCTCCCCCATCTCAGGGAACTAGGGGCAGACGTGAAGAGAACTCCAGAACCTCTGCCAGTTAGCTTCTTTACGGGTGAGCACAATCTTACTTCAATACTTTTCACCAAATAGCATGCCAAATCTGAGCGTATTAACCCAAGACAAACTACATGCATCTGCAGACATTTTCTCTCACATGCAGGTTGAAAAACAATTTGCGGCACACGCTGGTGGAGCAGCAGTTAGCTCAGTTGACTCCGAAGGAGCAGCCACATTCCCCTGGGTGTGAGTCCCAGGCCCTGGGGAAAACAAACAGTGTGCACAACTAAATACAAAAGTAAAATGAAAAGCAGCAGCTTCCTCCTCTCTCTTGCTGCCTATCTACTTGCCTTCATTCCTGCCTGCACCTTTCCTTTAAAAAAATCCCAAAAAACCCACAAAAAAAACCCCAATTTGTTTGCAAATCAAGAATCTTTTGATGTCAGCTGCAGTTAATGTAAGGCACTTTCATTTTGGAATGTTACTTTTTGCTGTACTTTGTGGCGGAAGGGTTGTGATTGTGCAGCCAGAAGAGAATCCAGAGAGGTATTTGAGCTGTGAGTCCAAAGTGAGTGCTGTCTGGATATACACCCCCTTTCTTTGCTTCTCTTGGGACGGTTAAGGAAGGGACTGCAGCTTAGAGGTGAGGGATTGAAGGCACACTGACAGGTAGGAGAATGGAGGGGCAACCTGACGCCATGGGGCAGCGCAGGGCAGAGTGACTCCCAGCAGCAGTCAGTCTGCCCTTCACTGGGCCTCCCCAGAGCCAGATGGAAGCAGCCAGGCAGATTCTCGGAAGCGGGGCACTGAACCCCCAAAGAAAAAGGTGCCCCCCTGGGTGGCTAACCGTGAGCACAGACCGAAGCAATGAGGCCAAGGCCACGGTGGACCATGGACCAGCCAGCCAGGGTGTGTACGGAATAAAGACGCCCTCGGGATGGTGGTTTAGAAGTGACTTATGAAGGGTTAAGGGACAGTCCCGTTTCCCAGCATTCAGCTGTTCTGAGACTTCTGCGTCCCACATCATGTGCAGAATAGGTGAGGACCCAGAGCCAACCAGGGCCATGAAGAAAGGGATGGAAAGAAGGTGTGAGCTGAGAGGAGTGGGGCTGCCTATCTCGGAGAAAAGGGGATAAGGCGACAGGGATCATATTCAAGTCCAGGAAGGTTCTGGAGGGCCTGTCAACTCTTCCAGGCTCAGGGAGACCAGAAGTACAGGCCTGGGATCCAGCGCGTCAGGAGGCAGAGGATAAGCAGGTGGGACAGATGCAACTGCAGGCAGGTTGAGGGGACCTCGGCCTACAGGTGCAGACAGAACAAGTTCCTCCTTCCTACCCTGAGGCCTCCTGATGTCTCCCCTATCGTGCCAGCATGCCGTCGGCCACGTGGAAGGACACAGGGGTCAGGCACACGTCTTTCCTTTCTCACCCACCCAACCCTGTCATCCAGAACAGTCGGAAATTGACCGCTGGTCTCCAACGCCACCTCCCAGCCCACCTGCTGCCGTCCTCACTGCTTGCTGGGCTGCACAGCAGGAGGACTCCTGTCCCTTCACTCAATCCAGACACGCTTGTCTTAGTCCGTCACTTGGCTGCTTCCCTTTGGCCTTTCTGGTCTCTGGTTCCAGGGTCCCCTCTGCAGGCCTTCTCTAGCCACTTGAAATGCACATTCTGTCCCTTTCACCATGATATCCTCAAGCCCCGAACAGGTGTCTGGCATATTGGGGTAATACGATAAATCTTAGTTGAATAAAGAATAAACTATTAGACAGCAGGTTCTAACATGCTCTCCCACGAGAGCTGGAGACGAGAGAAAGAAACTCTTGTGAATGGACTAAATGACTTTTGGGGCTGAGTCAGAGATCTCTAGGCCTGTGTGCTTTTGCGGTGGGGGATTCTTGCCTTCTCCACGGAGTTTCAGAGAAGGGTTAAACCAAATGGGGGCACCATTCTTAACAGGGTCAGGACAAATCAGAGGCATTTCCCTGAGCAAGAGACAAAGCACACTGGGCTGTGGGGCTCAGGCGGCAGTCACAGTGGAAGAATAAAAGGATGGACCACCCGTAAGACACACTGAAGTTCCCTTTTCCTTTCTTTTTCCTGAAGTGCCCCAAGAAACTGAACTGTGCCCTGACTTCTGAGAGCTAACCCTAGTTCTAAGGTTTCCCAGGCCACAGGCGAAACCACTGCACCTGGCTTCACCTCTCCTGTTCAGAACTGGACCAGGGCGGCCAGGAAAGACCCCTGGAAGGTAACGCAGCAAGTTTTCTGCAGCTCTTCTGTGCAAAGACTTCCCATTGGCGCAGCCAGTTAAACAAGACCTTAAGATTTGGGTCAATGATCTGTCTTTTATTTTTTGCCCTGACTTTCTCCCAAGAGCCTGAGGGTAGCTCAACAAGAATAATTTATGACCTCTTGACCCCACCCCAAACTCCCAAATGGTCACAATTTTAATGATATTTTTAAGGCTGACAATGCTGATTTTTTTACATTTAATGTCGTTTCTAAAGTGTCTGAGGAAAGCCAGTGAGAAACCTCCTCAAATTTAGAAAAAAGGCTAATATCTGCTGTCTATGTCAGGAAGAGGCTCTTAGGCTCTGTCTGTATCCTGGGACTTGCTGGCAATACACATGACCACAGGCTGGCATGACAGACTGGAACACAGACGGGATTCTCTATAAATCAATAATTGGAGGAGGGGGTGAGGGATTGTCCGCTTTGGTGATTTCATTTTCAGCCACAGCTGGCCAGATTGCTTATTGGAAAATAAAAGTCATGGCAAATTGAGCTTGACAACAGCCAGACTTGACTACACGGGCCCTTCTCCACTCTCTGCCATCAGAATGAGTGGAGGAGGGTGGCCAGGATAGACTCTCGACTTGGTCACCCATCTGTCTTGGTTTATTTCATGGGCCACAAACCCAGTGTCGCTATGTCAGTGTCCTTCTCCTGCAGCCGGTGGCTTCGGCCATCCTGGTGCCACTAAGCCTGTGTTCCCAGCTTCCAGGGTTCTTAAAAAGTGTAGGAAATGGAGAGTCACACAGTTGATTCCCTCCTCATGACTTCAGTTTAAGTGAAATCATTAAAAAAAAGTCCTTCATTGCATGAGCCACTCTTCAAGTGTTCCTAGTCACAGGTGGCTATTGCAGGGGTCCCTGCAACCGCAGAACATCTTCCACATTCCAGAAAGTTCCTGGAGGAGCTTGACTCAGAATACTCACGTGGTGCTAACAGACCCTTCCTTCTCTGTTCACAGGAGCTGAGATTTCGGTTACCTTTGTGGTGGAGAAGAGACTCGGGGCTGTGGGGCTGTGAGCGCCCTCTGGGTGTGTGCACACACCTGGGAGCAGGTGCTGCCCACCTGTGGCTCAGGACACAGCTCGAGGAACCTCCAGCCCAGGACATATCTCCCCAGCTTTCCAGTAGGACCGCGAGCTCTGCGCGCGTTTATTCGACCAAATGCAGAAGCAGGTGGCGCGCTCTCCCTGTACCTGCCACCTTTTCTTTGTTACTCACCAGTGGTCCCCGACCATGCTGCTTGGGTCCCCTGTGTGGCTCTGCGTGTGTCCCCCATCGCCGATGAACCCTCCCTGCCCCCGAGCCCAGTCACGACAAACTGGTCCCCCCAGCTTCTTACCCCAAATGCTTGCGTCTCGACACTGCTTGCATTGTAGATTATGAATTCTTAAATTCTGAATGTCTTTGCTATTCTCAAAGGTCTTGAATGTCACTACTGGAAAACTGAGTTGCAGAAGAAAACTCAAACACACTCTAGAACATGAAGCAATAAAATAGCCAGACCCCCGACACCCTCCAGTCAGCGCTTATACTGTGCAGGAAAGAGTAACATCATAGCATCATGTTGTCCTTTTGTTCACCATGGTTTCACTACATCGTTGATGAGAAATAAACAATGCTGGTTGACTCTGAAGGAAATGGCATTATTGGAGGATCTGGTTTCGTTATCCGTCATTTTGCATAATGTCTTGCTTTCCGAGAACTTCTGGGCCATGTTCAGTGGGGATTTAGCGAACAGCTCAGTGCTGAACTGATGGGGAGGGAATGTTGAAAAGGAAAGTGTTTATACCAGTGACTTCACATCAAACTGGGAGGTCTTTAGCTTGACAGGTTGGGACTGCACGTTTAAATTCGGTAGACGCCCTGGTCTTGAAGTTTGGTAAGCCCCAAATCCCCATTCTTCGGCGAGATTGTATTTATGGTGGGAGCCAGCGTCTAATGATCTTGAAGCATTTTCATGCATGTGATCTGCACACCCATTATGTCTACTTTCCCAGCACCAGCCTCATTTGTTCTCCTGCATTAGGCAGGAGTAGCTATTATTATTCTAATTTCATAGGTGGGCAAATGGAGGAGCCAGGAAGCGGTAAAAGCTGAGGTCTCCCATAGGGCTCTGGGGGTGGTTAGACCTCTAGGACACTGAACACCAGCCAAGCTTCTTTCAGGCTGGGCAGGCGGGCACGCTTCCCACAGCAGCCACTCCATTCATGGGATGCTGGCCTCTTGCAAATGCAAGAAGTATCTGGCACTAGGTGGAGGTGGTGGAGTAAAATAAACAGTATAGGATTAGGATGACTAAAATCCCGTCACAACTCTTTCTCTACATGCAAGCACTCCTTGATGTGATGTGATTACAGAGACAGGTCCGATTATCCACGTGTCTGTCAGAAGCTGGGTCTGACTGCTGGAGGGGCTTGGGTCCCCCTGAGGGAGCGAGCACACCATGAAATGTGAGCATCAAGGTTCCTTGGTGCCGAGTGGAAGGGAGAGAACACAGGATGAGAATGAAGACCAGATCTAAACCCTGACATCATGACTAGTTAAACCAGTTTAAGAAAATCTGCCAGAACATTTTATGAAGCCTTTACCTGGCAGAACGAAACCTATAGTCTGTGTGGACGCTGAGACAGAGCGGGGATCACAAGCTCTGTAGAAAAGACTTCCAGGGGGGTTCTCCCCACGGGGCAGGCTCCCAGGCTCTGAGCAGGGCCTGCGCCTCTCGGGGTCACTGGGCACCTATGTACGGGCTGTGGGTTGGTGGTCGGTGCCGAGCAGAGCACTCACTGGAACCTGCGGCATCAGTGGGTGAGGCTTCATTTTAAAGGAGGGGTGTCTCTGCTGTCACCCCCACAGCTATGCACTCCGGGGACACATTTGGGACTCAAGTTAGGAATTGCCCCTCCCCTAAAGTCCTTTTCCCTCCACCTTTCAGATGAGGATTGCAATAACCAAAGTGGGGTCTTCCAGTTTTACTTTCTGCTCTCCCCTGTGCTCTGAATCAGCTTCTGGCTGCCTGTGTTCAGTGTCAAGGAGCCTCAAGAAGGGAGCAGGGCGGAAAAGCTCTGGCTAATAAGAGTCCTTCTCCTGGCTTGCCATTGGGCTGTAGCTCCAGTAGGTATTTTGAATTAAAAAAAAAGAAGACAAAGCAGCTTCTCTAAGCAGAGGGCTGGAAGAACACGTGGTCCTCTGAAACCCTTTGTGCTGTCTGGCGGTCGGTCACACAGGACCGTGGCGACGGGCACGCGCTGCTGGCCGCTGCTATGTAAACACAGCTCCAGGACCTGCCTGTGTGTCTTTGCTAGGCCTCCTTGATCCAGCACCCTGGGCTCCAGTGATGCCCTGCCCCTGGGGTCGGGTCCTAAGTGCTGTCAAATGTTCAGAGACAAAGTGGAGTCTCCACGTCATTCATGCACAGGCGGTGGCTGGCTGTGACCCACGGAGGCTACAGCACCCACGTAGGCTGGGCAGGACCTGCCAGGGCCGGTGCTCAGTGGCTTTTCATTCCAAGTGTCAAACTCAACCATCCTTTGCTGTCACGTGCAGGCCCTGGACGACGTGCTGAGAGCCCCGTGTCTTTCTGATGGATCAATAGCTGCTCCCTGAAGCCTCCTCTCTAGTTCCTTCGGTCTCCAGGCATCAATCTGACCTGCGGATCCGGCAGGGCCAGGAGGTGCCCCTTTGTCTGGGCACAGTCTTCGGAGGGCCCTTGCCACCCCCTGCCCCCAGCAGACAGGTACCCTAATAGCCAGGCCCCCGCCAGCCTGCGCCTGGCTGACTGATTGGATGCACATTCATCTTCAAATTATGTTGTGTGACAGCCGGGCTGCTGAATGCCGTTTTAACATGCAGATTGACTCCTCCGAGGCTCTTCATTATGCATTTAGCGGCCTGTTTTCAGACTAAGCAGCATGTCAGGGAGGCCCGCGCCTTCTCCACCTGGGTGGAGGAGGCGGGCGGCTCGCCGGCTGGGGGTGGGGGGCGCAGTTATTAACATACATCTTTACCTTCCTGAGCCTCGGCAGCCACGCCGGCCCTGCTGCAGGACAGGGAGGCCTGGCCTGAAACCCAAGAGCGTGGCAGACAGGCGAGCCTGTGCTGCAGGGGGTCACCGCGACCACCCGGCGTCCCCACCGCCTCCTCTTAGCGTGGACCCTCATCCCCGCACAGCACCTGAAGTACTGAAGCCGAAGCAGAGTGCTTCCCGTTTCTCGTGGCTAAAGCTGCAAGCATCTCCGGTGGCTCCTCAGGCCACCCCATGATGACAGGATGAGCGAGCAGGAGGGTGTACAGCTCTGGTTAGGTGGCTCCCGAGCCCTGTGGGGGCTCCAGGGCCTGTCACACCTCTTCGCTTCTCCTCCTGGTGCCACTTTCTTCCACTTGCTGAGAGCAATTTCTTTGGGGCTTCGGTCGCTGCATGAGCGCTGATGTTGGCGTCTGTGTGTGTATGCGTGTATGCGCCTTTGTGTGTGAGTGTGTCGGTGTGAATGCATGTGTGTGCACCTGTGTGCGCCTGTGTACATGTACGTGTACACGTTTGAGTGTGTCTGTGTGAGAGTGCCTATGTGCGTATGTCTGTATACACGTACTCACATGCACATTTAGTGTGCCTGTGTGTGAGCGCACCTGTGTGCGTGCCTGTACACGTGTGTGCATTTAGTGTGCCTGCGCGTGAGCACGCCTGTGTGCGTGCCTGTACACGCGTGCGCATTTAGTGTGCCTGTGTGTGAGCATGCCTGTGTGCGTGCCTGTATATGTGTGCACATTTAGTGTGCCTGCGCGTGAGCGTACCTGTGTGCGTGCCTGTACGCGTGCCTGTACACGCGTGCGCATTTAGTGTGCCTGTGTGTGAGCGTGCCTGTGTGCGTGCCTGTATATGTGTGCACATTTAGTGTGCCTGTGTGCATGCACATGAGCATGCCCGTGCGTGTGTGTGACATAAGTGTGCACGCAATGTGTGAGTGTGCCTGTGTGCAGACATCTATGAGTGTGCCAGTGTGGGGTGTGCCTGGATGTGAGTGTGACTCTGTATCTCCTTGAAAAAGGGCCTCATCCCTTTCTTAAAAAGGAACCACACTGGCATTCCCTGGTGGAGCAGTGGTTGGATCAATTGCCTCCAAAGGAGCACAGGCCACATACCCCCAGGTTCCAGTCCCAGGCCCAGGAGAAACCACCAGTATGTAAAGAATAACTATAAATAGAATAAAATGCTTCTTTCTCCTCTCTCTTCCTGCCTGCCTGCCTACTCACCTACATTCCCACACCTTTCCTTAAAAGAAAACAAAAAAAGAAGGCACACTGCAGGCATGCCCTGGGGGAGCAGCCGTTTGGTCTGCCACCTCTGCCTCGAGTACACACACATCCCAGAGACCTGGGTTCACATCCTGGGGTTGGGGAACAACCAAGACCAACAACTAACTAAAAAAATAATGAAAACTTCCTCCTCTCTCTCTCTCTTCCCACCTGCCTGCCTGCTCTCCTTCATTCCTGCAACACCTTGCTTTTATAAAAAGGAGGCTTTCTGCTCCTCCCCACTGGACAGACCCTGCTCTTCTCGTGCAAGCCAGAGTGTCCCTGAGACACGTTGCTGAAGGTTGGAGTGCCAGGATTTGATGGTATTTGGACACCAGGCACTGGGGCTGCTTTTAACTCTGGAAAGTGGACACTGTGGCCATCAGCGACCCCTTCACTGACTTCCACCATTTGATCTACATGTCCCAGTGTGATTCCACCATGGTGAGGTCAAGGGCACAGTCAAGCTGAGAATGGGAAGCTGGTCATCCATGGAAAGGCCATCTCCATCTTCAGGAGCGAGACCCCGCCGACATCAGATGCGCAATGCTGGTGCTGAGTATTGTGGAGCCCACTGGCATCTTCACTACCTCGGGAAAGCTGGGGTTCCCTTGAAGGGTGGAGCTAAACGGGTCATCCCCTCTGCCCCTTCTGCTGATGTCCCATGTTTGTGATGGGCGTGACCCATGAGAAATATGACAAGCCCTCAGAGAGTCAGCAAGGCCTCCCGAAACCACAACTGCTTGGCCCCCGGCCAAGGTCATCCATGAAAACTTGGGTATCATGGAAGGACTCATGACCACAGGCCACACCATCACCTCCCGGAAGATGGTGGACGGCCCCTCTAAGAAACTGGTGGATGGCGGAGGGGCAGAGGGACGCATCCCTGAGTCCACTGGCACTGTCAAGGCTGTGGGCAAGTTATCCCTGAGTTCAACGATAAGCTCAGTGGCGTGGCCGCGTCCCCACCCGCAATGTGTCAGTCATAGACCTGACCTGCCACCTGGAGAAAGCTGCCAAATATGATGACATTGAGAAGCTGGAGGAGTCACAGGTCCCTCACAAGGGCATCCAGGGCTACACTGAGGACCAGGTCGTCTCCTGCAACTCTTAACAGTGACACACAACCCTCCACTTTCCATGCTGGGCTGGCACTGACCTCAATAGCCACCTTGTCAAGCTCATTTCCTGCTGACACTGCATTTGGCTACAGCTGCAGGGTACTGACCTTACAGCCTCCAAGGAGTAAGAGCCCCGGATCATCGGCCTCAATGAGAGCAAAGAAGAGAGGCCCTCAGCTGCTGGGGAGTCCCCTCCACTCACCCAGCTCCCCGAGCAGCTCCTGACCTCCACACAGTCTCCATCCCAGACCCTGAAGAAGGGGCGGGGCTTCGGGGGCCTACCTGTCACGGACGGTCGGCACAGTGCACCGTGTCACACACACACACACACACACACACACACACACACACACACACACACACACATGCATTTCTTTCTCAAATTCCCATGTCTCCCCATTTAGTCCCCAATGTAGGGTTTTCTTCTGAGACCAACAGGTCTTAAGGGTACCAGTCCCTTGGGTTTCCCTTTGGGCCCTGCCTGGCAGCAGCCCCTCCTGCTTCACGTCTTTGGCCAGCTTAGAAGGCTCATCTGAACACAAAAGCTTTTGAGTTCAGGGCTGATACTTGGATTCTCACCTGGCATCCGGCCATGTGCCTCCTGGGTGTCCACTGTCTGTCCCGCCCCTTCCCAGGCATTCCTGGGTCCTGATATCAAGGCCATGGGTGGGGTCTTGCTAAAATATTAAACAGCAGAGTTCCTTTTCATAGGGCTCTTGGCAGAAAATAAAACCAACCGCCGAAGTGTATTTCTGGTTCCTCTGGAAAGGCAGAGGGAGGAATAACATGGCTGCTGATGTTTGCTCTGGGAGCTGAGTGCTGCTGATGAGGGAACTGGGCAGTAAACGCAGCCTTTTATGTTTGTGTGGAGAACGGTGATCCCCACTGACAAGAACAGGTTGTGTACATTGGCTGGGCTGCTGCTCGGCTGGCGTCCGCTGTGGAGCACTGTTCTGAACGACATTCGTTCCCCAGCGAGAACAATATGGCTGCCCAGCGCCCCAGGCCAGGCGCGGCAGGACCTACCCCTCCTTCACATGCCTCCTCCCCTTGACGACTCTTCCTGGGATGAAACAGGCTTCTTGAAATCACAAGGCTACCGAGAGTTTTTGGTCCTGGAACTACTGTTTTAAGAAAGGTCCCTGATTGACACATGGGCAGAAGACACCTTATGGTTTGCAAGCTTCTCAGATATGTGAGAAGACAACTGCCTTCCAATAATTTCCAGTCATTACCTGGCTCAGAGACCAGGAAAGGTCACTACATCTTGGGCTTTAAGTTCCTGGTGGTAAAACCTCTCAATTCTCCTGCAGAGTCCTAAAACCCAGCACCTCCAGGTATGATGGTATTTGGAGATGGAGTTTTTAGAGAGGCCATTCAAGTCAAAGCATCAGAGCAACAGGGCGGGCCAAACTGACGGAGGTCCTTCTAAGGAGGGGAGATTAGGACATATGAGGAGGGAAGACCAGTGAAGACCCTGGAAAAAGACAGCTGTCGACTTGCCAGGGAAGAGGCCTGGGGAGAAGCTAACCTCACCAATCCCATGACCAGATCTGGGAGGAAGTAAATTCCCGTGTGTAAACCATCCCATCTTGGACCGCTGACTGAACAGGGGTGGTGATGAGTGCGGATGTGCTCCAGGATGTGAGACACAATGGAGGAAAAAGGGGGCTTTCCCCGTCTGAGGACGCTACACATCCTCTTAGCAGATGTATGTTAAGAAGGAAGCTCAGATATTGATGCTAATACCACAGCGACTAGGTGGAAATGAGGGCAAAATGCCTGAAAAAGTGGGGTTGCTCCTTGGCGCCCTCCTCTTAGAGCAGAACTGACATCTTGAACTGAGAAAGTACTGCTGTGAAGGATCTAGCTGGCCCTTGAAATAAATCTCTCGATTTTTGTTTGCGCCAATCAATCGGTTCTCCAAGGTGTCGGCTGGTAACAGACACATCTGTCAATAGCACGGTGCTGCCATCACGGGTGGGTCGCGGTCCCAGCAGGAAGCATGGCTCAGCAGTTACTTATATTTGGAAAATGGATAGCCCAGGCTTATGTGTTTCAGAAGGTGGGGTTAAAGTGGGGTCAAGGGCCAGGTTCGTGTTAGTCCCGTTTCCACGGGAGACAGCCTGCATGATAGACGAGTTGCTGAGAAATGATGGGTGCTTCTAGCCTCTCTCCAGCCCGGCCTCCATCCATCCAGGCCTGTCCTTTGGCAGAGTTGAAACATCTGCGGCCTTCCAGGGGTTGCGCTGCCAACAGTGGCTATAGGGAAGCTGAGTCATGAGAGTAGAGAGGGAGGAAGATGACACATTCTGTACACACCAGGACGGTTAGGTGACTCAGCTGGGCTGGCTGGAGAGCCTTTTCTTTCTGCTGGTTCTCACCAGCTGCAAGCAGCACCAGGATTTCCCCAGATTGGTCCCCCTGTGTCTGCCAACCCACAGGGAATGTCCTTACATGACAGTGGATCCTTCTCAGCAGGACACACACAAATGCTAATGTGATTCTGTGATCCCTCATCAAATTGCACTTGCCTCCTAGAACAGGGCCATCTGCAAGAGGAAGGGACTCGGGTTCAAGACCACCCTCTATCTCTGCTTAGAACCCTTTTCCTCGAGTGGTCCGATGCTGCCTTTCCCCACCGTGGGAACTGGACCAACAAGGAGGGAGTTCTCTCCAGTCACTCAGATCTGAGTGCCCCTCCTCTTCTTTCTTCCCCAACGCCACCTTCCCAGTCAGTACAGGAATCCCAAGTCCCACCACCTGTCTAGATTATTTTCAAGTCCCTTCTCGGCAATTTAATATCTCTTCCGACAAGCAAAACTGGACACAGAATAGCTCTCCTGTTTTATATGCTATCTTAAATTTTCTATATTATTTCTCTTTTCACCCCCCCAAGCCCCGCTGCCCGCCCCAAGCATCCTATTGGCTTTTAAAATTGCTGCTGCTTTACCAGAAAGATATTTTCCCCAAGTTATCAGCCACGACTCTTAAATGATTTTACTGAGCTCAGAGCCTATCAGAGATTATGAGAACTTTAGATTATTTTTCCCAAAGTGCATTATTTTACACTTAACCAAATTAAATTTCATCTTCTTCCACGCTACCCAGTCCCCTGGTTTGTTTAGCTTTGCCTGAAGTGTCTCATAGCAATCCTTAATTTTTTATTAACTGTGCCACTTCGAAGCTTCCTGCGTAACTCTGCGGTGGCACTTTTGTCCTCCACGCTGGTCATGCTTATAGAAAGCAGTGGGTTTTCAAAGGTGGGGCACGACGCACGATTTGGTGAGGTTCTCTGCTCAGCGACAGGTCAAAGAGCCCAACGGGTCCATGACAACAGTGATGCACCAGGTCAAATCAATCCCCAGAAGGCCCGTCAGTCCTCTGCTGAGCATATGCCCTGTTTCATGCGGGTGTGACATGAAGCTCTCAGAGAGGGAGCCTAGTCGATGGCTTATTTTGCTGTGTGGACCCCTGTATTCGGGCTCCTCTGCAACCTGTGGGGTTAGCAGAGGGCCTGGCCCCCACCCCTGTCCCTCCCTCTTCACAGTGGCTTTTCTCTTAATTGAACAGAAACTAGGATATCAGGGAGTTCATGAGATGCTTTTGCAAGGCTATATCCTCGTATCTTTTCTCAGATAGTAAGAGAAAGAAAATCACACTGCCTCTTGTTCACAGTTCTTCTCTGAGCGGTCTCTGATCCTGTCCCCTGTACAACTGGATGAAGCTATTGGGCCTGACAGAAATAATTAAAAATGACCACTCAGAATGTGGCTGAGACCACTGCTTGTTCACCAACTATCATTTTTCCTGTTTTCAATTGAGACCACTCCTATCCAGCTAAAAGACTGTAACCCCTAACTTCTCTGGCAGGTAGAGGTGGCTAAGAAAAGAAGTTCTAGCCTATGAGACATAAGTGAAAGTTTAGTTATGTCTTCTTGAAAACTTACTTAAAGAGGGTATAGTTTCTTCTGTTCCTAGAAGAGGAATTCTGCCAGGAACTCATATGCGATAGCTGGAGCCCCAGCAGCCATTTTAGACCATGAGGGTCACCACCCAGGGATGGCAAAGTAGGGTTGGAAGAAGCCTGTGTTCTTGATGACTGTCATACTAGCCCTGGACTGCAAGCTCCTGGGCTTCCTTTATAATAAGAAAACAAACTATGCTGTTTAACATTGGTTTAAGACTATTGATAGAAAAAAATAGGGCTTAGGTCTTTATATAACCAAGACCTTTCAATCCTTTCAAATATAGTCCAATTTATCTCATTTGTTGAATGTCAAGTATATGAAAAGCCAGTAGACTAAGTATCACAAGGAAACAACGCTGAAAAAGTTTTCCCTTAAAGACGTTTAAATGAAAATTATAAAAAGCAAAACATGTCAAGTATCACAAGAGAGAATCATTTGGGAGCTTTTAATTGATTAGGGGTAGGGGTGAGGTGTTCTGAACCAGGGAAGGCTTCACGAAGCATGTTTAAGTGACCTTGAAAAGGGCAGCATTTCACACATCAGTGGGTGGAGGGGCCCACAGTCGACAGGGGCCTCCTGACCTCAGAGTGGGGAAGAGCAGGTGGTTCCAGTCTCTGTGGGAATTGCTGGTGGCCCAGTATGACCGGATGTGTGGACTATGGAGGCCTGCCTGGAAGAAGCTTGGACGGGGCTTGGAATCTTAGGACACTGGGTCCAGAATGTCATGTAAGATATTCAATTTTACTCTGTAAGTGCTGCTGAGTCATCAACGTTTTCTGACAAAAGAAGTGATACATAGCCACATAAGTCTCTCTAAGAATGCTGACAGGGAGACAGAGAGGATAAAGGGGACACCCACCAAGCCTGTGTGGTCACTGACTGTGTATGAACCGAAGTGACTCCATCTTGAATGGTGCCACCTTAGACCCGCTAACTGCCAGCGGTGTGCAGCCAGAACCAGTTGTGGAACTTTCAACCCACTCATCCCTATATTCCTAAGATATCTCTAGGAGAACAAAGATGGTATTGGCATCAGTGTTCTTACACAAATATTTTACTTAGATAATATGAAACACGCATACAAGAGAGGGGTAAAAGAAGACCCCTTAGTTTTCAGTAGGGAGTGGAATTAGCCTCAATGGAAGCCTGGTCCTCCAGCTCTGGTATCATGGGGCCCTGCAGGTTAAGTTGCTTTAATAAATTACTTTTACATCTCAGGATGTGCCTCCTTTGCCCTTTGAACACAAACACTACTAGCTCAGTTTGGGGGATCTTTTCCATTCCCACAGCTAAGTGGCCACTGGAGAGATGACATCCACCATGAAGTGGAAGGTCGGATACGGAAGGAAACCTAGACACCCTGGACCCAAGGTCAAGGCGGACATACAGGTCAGCAGGGGAGGGAGAGGGTGAAGCCTGGGCTGCAGAGGAACTGGCAGGTAGGCTCTGGTGACCTCACTGCTTTCTTTAAAGATCAGGGACAGGTGGAGTAGGGAAGGGAGGCCATGGATGGGACCAAGAACACGCGTACTGAGTGGCCGGAGAGGAGGAGTCTGTTGAGAGAGCTGTTTACACCAGTGTGATCCCCAAGTTGACACGACCCTTTTCTTGTAAATTCCCTGTCCTTTCCACTTTACTATTCAGCTTTTATTGGTTAGTCCAGTTGTTCAACGTATCAAGCCCATTCACTGCTTCTGCTACCTTCAGGAACATAGAATTGTCATCAGCAGTAAAAAATGAAACTGAATATCCTAAAACAAAAAGAATCTCAGCTTTTTCATGTGAGATGTTAGTGCACTAAAAATGATAATTTCTCAGGGTTCAGTGAGAATTATAAGAAGCTTAATCGGAGACCTGCCCTACAGCAAGTATTCAAAGAAAACAAATCAAATTAATAATGATAATAATAATAATAACACAGAAGCCCCAATAATATAGGATTCTCTGCTTCTCCTTTTTTTGCCTGTCTTTCCTTCCAAGTTTGATGTGTAGATAAAACCACTTGGAAACTGTGGAAAATGTGCATTACAAAGCTGATCATTTAAACAATTTTAAAGACTACAGCTCAGCACAAGGGGACAGTCACAAAGTCGTTCAGGCATCACCACTATCAGAGCCAGCACGTTTCATCCTCCCAGAAGTTCTGTCCTTATTAAACAACCGGTCCCCTCAGGCCCTGGTGACCGCGCTCCTGCGTCCTGTCTCAGGAGTCCGGCCTCCTCTCGGCACCTCTGCCTCGTGTGTCTGGTGTATTTCATGCAGTGGGATGTTTTTACGACTCATCACTGAAACATGAATAGAAATTTCACTCTTTTTAAAGACTGAATAATATTCCATTGCTTGAATGGTCACACACCGCTGACATTTTGGTCAAGGGCGGGCAGTGTATATGATGGCGGGTCCAGAGGCCCATCTCATGCAGTCTAGAAGTGGGGTGTGTAGGCAACTCTGTGTGCTCACATCACGACAAAGTAGCCTGATGACAAATAGCTCAGGCTAGATTCCCCTTGTTAGACGACAGGTGACTGTCTATTCCCTGCATTTAGATGACCTACTCATCGGTGGAGCACTTTTGGTTTGGTGCCATCTTTTGGTTACTGTGAAGAATGTTCTGCCTGAGTAACCTGACATTCAAATTTCCTTAACAACCATCTTTGGTTAACTGTCTACAGCAGCATGGAGAAGATTTTTATAGCGCGCCCTCTTTTTCAGTCCTGGGAATTCTACCGAAGGGGTGCTCTCCTTCAAGCAGACTATGATTGGTGCCCTGGTGGAGCAGGGGTTGGGTACAGGCCACATACATCCCAAGGTCCCGGGTTTGTTTCCTAGGTAGAAAACAACCAGGATGAACAATTAAATCCAATAAAGTGTCTTCCTTCTCCTTCCTCCTGCCTATCTCTGCTTACCTTCATTCCTGCCTGCAGCTTTCCGAAAAAAAAAAAAAAAAAAAAGACTATAATAACAAAAAATGAAAATTTTGAAAAGAAAATTTAAGCTGATATGATGTCATTAAGTCCAGCTTAAAGAAAACAGGCAGAAATTTTGTTTAAATATTTTAACTTTCAATATGTACTAAATTTCAAAAGTTTTATAATAATAGGACTATACCCTTCTATAAATCTGTAAAGTTTATATTTTCATCCAATGTCCTTGAAGAAAGCAAGTATTCTTTATCCTGATTATATCAGTGACTTAGAAAGTTAGAAATAAATGTCCTCTAAAATAGAATAGCAAGAAGTTTCACAAAAAATGCAAGTATTCCTTTCAGTACATGCATTATCTTTTAATACTCTTCATTTCAGGATGAGAGGCGAGGCAGCTTTACTCACAGCACAGGGAAATGCCCCTTCTGGAAGCTAGCCCTTGAGCTGTTCGAGACACATTATTGCAAAACCAATGTTATTCCAGAACCCTGAACATAGCTCGCAGCGTTTCTAGTCCATTGTGTTCTAGTCCCATGTTCTGATGGCTTTCTCACCAACACAAGTTGTTGTTAACAGCCAGCTCCCAGCACTTTACAGGAGAAGCAGGTGTGGCTTCCCAGAGCAGCCGCTGAAGCCAGCACAGCGTCAAGGAGGATCGATCTGCTAGGGATGCCGGAGAGACTGGAATCTCCAAATTGAATCCTTTTCATTATTTAGGCCACTGAATGCTCCAGGCGAGAGCAGCATTAATGCAGAAAGAGCCAGGTAAATTTTTGCTCCCTCATAGCGCCAAATATTTGCTTGGTTAGGCTTATCTGAGTTGATTTCTACTGCTCTCTACCCAAGACTGCAACTTACACACGACCTAAGTCCAGAAATGCTCTGGTGCACATTATACATGCTCTTCTAGACAGTGTTCACTGTCATTAGCCAGCATGGAGTGGGTAAGATCGGACGTTCTGCTTGGAGGGTCTGCAGTGGGGCACAGTCCTAGAAGAACATTGCATTAGCTGTACAGAGAAGACGTCACCAATTAGACGGGAAAAGCAAAAACATACAGCCCTGCACACCTTGTCACGCATCTTTAACTCAGGTATCTAAGGAACAGTGACATGGGTCCTCCATGCTCAAGTCTATGACCCCTGGCTCTGCTATGGCTCCATGGAAACTCATACATTGTTCTCAAAGAAAGCTCACATCGGACTCACTTCATTTCAATGCCATGGGATTTTGGGAACGTGCATAATATTCACTTTGGTAGTCTCGTTACTCTACTAAGATGACCCAGGACACCCTATTTCCTTAGAATATCTGATAAGAAAAAGCATGAGGCACTCCCTGGGAAGGCCTTCCTCTCTGATTTGGTCTGTCCCTAGGGGGAAACCAGCCACCTCGCCCACTTGTTAGACCAGCAGCATCAACTCGGGTGACCAGTGCGGGTGGGTGATGCCCTCTCACCTCAAGCCGACTGTGCGCTGGACCCCTGGGTGCCTGCCTCCCCTTACTCGACTCCTGGCTTTAGCTATGTGTCTACTCACCAGGCCTTGCTTAAAACTTTTCTCTAGATCCTGTTATCACTAACCACTTTCCTCTCCACCTCAACAGTTCCTACAAGGTGAACCCCGATGATTTATTGACATGGCCTCCCAATCTGGGGTCCCATTTGGTCTGAAAAGCTCTCTTCCGATTTTCAAAATGACTTCCATGGGGGAAGATGCTGGCCTCTCTGCTCACGGTATTGTGGCTAAAATGGAGGGGGCACATCTGCACCCCACCCTTCCTGCTGGCATTGCAGCACTCTCTCCTCAGGGAGTTGGCCAAGATGATGTGCGAGACTGGGGTCAGGTACCACGGGTTGCCTGCCCCGAAGGCTTCTCTCTGAAAGAAGGGAAGAGGTAGTGGCAATGACACCTAGAAACTCCCAAAGAGCTGACGTTTTCCAGAAAAAAAAAAAAAAAAAAATCATTCTGCCTCACCGATGGAGTTATTTCTCTTCGAAAGTGACGGAGACCAGACTTACATTGCTTCTTCCCCAGGGCTCAGAAAGGACAGTCGCAGAGTGAGGTGAGAAGCCACAGAAGGAGTGATGGGAGATTTGCATCCTGCCTGTCAGGCATGTCAATAATCCATCCTGAGACTCAGGGAAGCCTGGAAAACTGTCTCACTTGAAATCTCATTAACAACAGCAATAAAAACAGACGAACTCAACAAGCACCCTCATATCCTGCGGAATTTCACAGCCGTTTTATCGGACAGGAAAACGAGCCAGGACATGTGGGACCCCCCTCACAGGAAGATATCTGGCTGTTGTTTCTTAAAAACAAAAATACAAGGGCATCAATTGATTCCGAATTCCATCGGAGGGGTCAGGCTTTTTGTGTCATGCATGTTATACAGGTGATGTTTCTGAGTGCGTCGTAAAGTGAGAGCTCGGGGTGAAACGAGAGCAGTTTAAACATCGGAGGCAATTTCCTGTTAAATTGTCAGAGCTATTTTCTGATAGGAGTTTCTGGGGAACATTTAAGGCACCAGAGTTCGTGTGTTTGCTTTTATAAGAAACTGAAAAAGTGGAAGAAATACTCAAAGTCACGATTTCCAGGAAGGAATGGACTCTGCTCTGCTCTGCAGAACACAGCCAGACCTGCAGGCCATCAGACTGAAAGGCCTCCTACCACAGGCCTGCCGGGTGTTGAAAGCTTCAAGCAGAAAATGAGCTTCTGTCTCCGGAGCCCACCCTCGAGGGAGGCCTCACGCTGACCCCACCGACACGTGCTGTGGGACTGTGGTTGGATGTGAAACACTGAGCCTTCCAGCTCTCAGTGACCGCAGGCCCACAGTCATGAACCCCAGCCTCGCGTGCAAGGACTGGCACCTGCGAACACAGTCTCCCCTTGTGTCTCTGGAAGGCAAACACCCCTCCCACATCCACCCACCCACCTACTCCCATCGTAAGTCTGTTTCCTCTGCAGCCAGGATGGGTCACAGCGCTAACCTCCAGGAGGCATAAGCTGTAGGTGGCACTTGGAAAACCGGCACGCATCTGAGCTGGAAAATTTGTATCCTGGGCGGGCAATCTGAGGTGCGATTTTCTGAGACATGGAAATGGGGGGTGGGAGGGGAGGCGGGCTTCACTTTTTTGTTCTAGAATGCCTTTTCTGCCATTTTTTTTTTTTAATAAACAAAGAATAAGATCTCTGACATGGAATTCGATTTGTTACGCATTATAATCCTTGGCTTACAGACATGATGGACTATTATGAGGCTCTAGGAACTGCTGATATCTGCTAGGGCTTTAGAGAGGGAGAAAACTTTGAAAAAAGAAGATATTTTACGCTCTGCATGTCTGACTAGGGTGTGTGGGGCCAATTTACAGCAGGGGCTTAATATATTTTTGATGAAAATTGCTGCAATGTGGCACACAGATTAAAGAGAAAACAGCTATTTTGTAATGACAGCAGTAGATTCTGAAATGAAGCCCAGCTGGTACAAAGATCCTGCCTGGATTTTGAGAGACACTACCCTTTCCCCAGGCTTGTCGGCAGCAGTTCAAAGTTCTCCAGGCTGGCGTGTCTGGGTGTGAACTCCGTGGCTCCAGCCTCTCAAGGAGTGGGCCCATGATGGTGGAAAATCTCCTCATGTGAATGTGTTGAAAAAGCAAAGCAACCCAAGTGGATTTGGCCTGGCCATGGTTTAGCTCAGCCTCCCAGACCTATTGCAAATCCCGAGCATTAGATAATGAGCCACATTCAGAGGCGTTGCAGCCTACCACTCTCGTAGTTATGAAAAGGGCTCAGTAGATAGTCTTCAAAGGGCTCACACGCCCGGAGGAAGGATGCTCATCAAAGCCAAGCAGAGGGCCTGTGTCATAGTGAGAATGACTGAACGAATGAGTGAGTGAATGGTGGTTAGAACACAGATTCACAGTTAGGTTTTCCTGATTTTATTTTACACCTGAGTATTGGACTAGAACCCAGAGAGCCTGAGGTGGGTTATTCAATTTCCTTTAAACTCAATTTTTTCTCCTGGAAAACAGGGCTGATAATTCAGAGGGTTGTGGCAAATCTACAGCGAGAAAGTAACCGCAGTTTGCTCAGGCACTGCTCCATCGGAAACCACTCAGGGAAACTCGTCTTCAACAGGGCTAAGAAAACAGTATCTGTGTCCTGTGAAACGTCATAGTTCTATAGCTTACTTCAACTCAGTTCGTGCTATTTTAAAGGCATAAAACACATGATAGCACACGGTAGCCTAGTGGCTAAGTGCTGCCTCCGTCCATCTCAAGGACCCGGTTTGCCACCAGAGGCTGGGGGACACTAGATGGACAACTAACTAAAATTAATAAGTGCTTCTTCCTCCTCTCTCTTCTTGCCTGCCTGCCTATTCACCTTCATTCCTGCCTGCTCCTTTCCTTAAAAAAAAAAAAAAGATATATATACAGGGACCGTGCTGATATTCATGTGATGTCCAGTGAAGGGTGGTCCCAGCCGCCTGAAAGATGAACATGCCAGCAGGTTCAGACTGTGGGACATGGCGTGCACACTGGTTCGGGATCAGCAGCGTGGGGGATGCAGTGAGGATGATATATGAGCTAACGGCATTCTGTGACACTGGAGAGAACAATCTAGAATGTGACCTTGCAGAAGTCAAAGGCTTGCACTGAAGGTCACCCCTCGGTGGAGCAGGTGCAGTCAGCACACTGCTGCTGGGCCGGTGACCACAGTGGCAGAAGTCAGAGGCACCTTTCCTTAAACAAAAAAAGGAGGGGGATGCACAAAAATGCACTTTTCTGACAAAGCAGTTCAGTCTATAATGCATGTCGACAGGGGTCAGTGTTACATTTTCCTTTTGACGCTCTCTCAAATATTAACACAGTTTGCAAAGTAAGAAACTCCACCCGCCTTTTCATGGCCTTATGACCTACCTCTTACTGACAGTAAAGGACAGGGACAGGCAGTGAGCACGAGGCCATAGCAGCTACCCACGTGACTTTTTCGGCTGAGCCCACCAGTCTCTGGTCACCATGTGCTGGCCTGATGTCACTTACGTGGGATGTTTCCCCATACAAGTGTCGTGCTTCTCAGTCTCTGAGGGAGGCAATGGGGGCGAGGCCCACAGCGAGACTGCCCGCTCCAAGCACGGAGAGCAGGGCCTCAGAGACTGACAGGCGGCCTGTGTCTAAAGGCAGACTCCTCCTCCCAAATTAAACATACACCTGCTTTTGTCGCTGTGCTTTCAAATAGGCAAAGCGTCCAATTTAATAAGGATGTATATGCATTTTATTTTTTTCTTTAAAGGAAAGGTACAGGAATGACGGCGAGCAGACAGGAAGAGAGAGGAGGAAGAAGCATTTATATATTTTATTTCACTGTTTATCTTCGTTGTTCCTCCTGGCCTGGGTCTTGAACTGGGATTGTGTAAAGCACCACACGTAATTAAGTGACCGACTTCTTCTAAAGCCATCACTTCTGTGAGTTATGGCCATTTCTATTTGTTTGGGATCAACAGTCCTGTAAGCGATTCTTGAAAGAAAAATAAATCCGGACACTATACATCAACTGAACGTAATAATTGTCTGATGACAAAGGCTGTTATTCTGCTTTCACGATTGAAGCAACCAAACTCAGAAAATAGCTTAGACAACTGTTTATGGTGTGAGTGCATGTGTGAGTGCGTGTGCGAGTGTGTGTGCAAAAAGACAGCCAATTTAAACCTAGGTGGTGGGAAGGAAACTTGAAAATGCAAGGAAGAGTAGCGAAGCACTGTCCTCCTAGGACTAAACTAAAGACTAGACTCCGCCTCCAGCAGCTCCCGCCTGAGCCGGTGTGGACAAGGCAGTGATGGAAGCTGTGAAGGCCACAGTTCTTCTTCCAGAGGGCAGCATCCCTTAGCCCGTGGATCTGATCTGGCGCTTGCTGGGCTTCTGAGGAACCTGACTTGACAGCAGATCACGCTGGAATCTAACTAAGGGGGCCTCCCAGGGCACCTGGACATGGTCTGTGGGAGGTCAGTTCAGGGTCCAAGACACCCTTAGCACAGGGCTGTGGCTTCTCAAGACCTCCCGCTAAGAGGGCACTGAGCACCCGCGGCGGGCATGGCTCCAGTAGGGGTGGCACTAACATGCAGGGAGACCTGCTCAATTCGAATTCCACAGACGTTACACACACTCCTAAACATTGCTTCTGGTTGTGTATCTGAAATTCAACTCCAACCTTTTGTTTCCGTTTTTATTTGTTTTCCAAGTCTGGCCACCCTACTCCCAGGGTGGGAAACTGGCCACAGGGCAGGGTGACAGCCCCCAGGCCAGAGTCGGGTGGGGCTGGAGAAGGCTAGCACAGGCTTGGAGAGAGTGCTTTCCCACCACGAGGAAGGCAGCAACGCTGATGACCGAGTGGCTGGCCATGCCAGCATGGACTCCAGACTGGGGGTCGTGATCAGGGGACGCCCGATAGAAGGAAGGCCAGCAGGGTGAGTGCGCGCCCACGGGGCACACGCGTCTGCGCCTGTCCACAGTGATGCAATGAAGAGACTGGGACGTCACCCGATTGCTGCCTTGGACAGAGCTGATTCCCCAGGACAGGGCCGGTCTAGGCTCCCCAGGGCCCCAGCAAGCTGGACAGACACTCCCCTCCCTCCCTTTAGGATGAGGCTGGGTGTGTGGCCTGGGAGAGGGCTCTGGATATTTCTAAACGCCACTGTCTGTCACTATGGAGTTCTATCCTAGGGCCCCATCACCTTGCACTGCTTCTAAATCCCAGTCACTGGCGAGCAGGGGCACCCCCTCTCCGGGTCCTCCGGGGTCCGGCCGGTTCAGGTGGGGCAGGGGTCGTAGAATGGACAGACTGAGGTCTTATCCTGGAGACATCTGGCATGAGCCTCTGACTCTTCAGCAGATGAGAACCGCTTAGAGGACATTCTACCCCTAACTGGTCTCACTGCTGGGAGAGCCCATCTGTCTGCTGGCCCCTCTCCCTCTCCCCTGCCTTCCCTGCTTCTCCCCTCCGGAGGGTGCATCTGAGTGAGTTCCCTTTGTTTTTTCCAACCACGAACTCACTTCTTTTTGCCTTCTGCTAGGCCTGGCTTCCTCATATTACCTTAGCATGGGCTTATTAGGTTTTCCTTTAGTCCATCCATTCTGAATATTTCTCTCAATTTCCCTTTAGCCAAAATACTGGGATACAAATGAAAAAAGAAAAGAACAATCATAGTCTTTTAAGAAATCAAACTCAGAGTAATTATTTATTAGAGGATCAGACACTTCCTGTGAGGTCACCTCACAGCTCCAGAAGACGGATGTGTGTGTGTGTGCATGCGCGTGTGTGCGTGTGTGTGTGCATGCATGCGTGTGTGTGTATGTGTGTGAAGAGCTGGTGGCCTGACTCTTAGGTGTCAGTGTCCAGTCAGCATACCTGTATTCCCTCATTTCAAAAATGAGGATGCTCACTCCTTAATGGGAATGTTGAGAGGATCAAATACAACGCATTTATACATGAAATACAATGTTATAAAAGTGTTTTTGAAGCCAAACAGCACTTTTCAAATGTACGACATTATTAGCCAAACGACAAATATGTCTTCTGTCTACTTGTACTCTATAGCAAATAGTGCTAAACGAACAGAGACGCTGCTGAGAAATTCTATATTGACGCCTCCTCATAAGCACCCCTTCTCCCATACTCAGCTCTGTGGCTCTGCTAAGATGCTTACCAGTAGGACCTGATGAGCTCTCTGTGAAGTTCTGGGGTCAGTTTTAAAATGCAGTGATGTCAGGCATAATGTTTTTAAAGTTATTTTTTTAACCATAGTTTACCAGCATCCTTTAATGTTACAGCCTACCATTTGGGGAGAAAATAAAGATTTTTATAAAGCAAGTCAAAACAAAACAGGTCCCCTTTTAAGAAGTCCTAAGAGCCACGTGCTCTTCTCCCTAGGCCCATTACCCTAAAGAGAACTTTTGTCGGCAGGTGTCTGCAAGCAGGACCTGTGTGAGTTAGAGACCTGTTTGCCATCAAGGCAGTGGGGCAGGTGCCAGGGGCTGGCTCCAGTGGGGGCGGTGATGGCTGGTGTGGACAAGGTGGTGAGCACTGCTCCCTGTGTGGGACCCTTCCCCCAGAGCCATGGGGACACTAATGACACCCCTAGCATGTCACCTAGGTATGTATGTGCCCACCCAATCTTATGATGTCCTCTCTAAAACAGAAATAGTTCTTATTCCTACAACTCAGCTCCATGAGAGGACACGGGACCACACTGGAAGACCTCGCTCAGGCCTGCACATGAGTGGGTGTAGAAGTGGGGGGGGTCCTGACTCCAAATCCCACACTTGTTCCGGCGCTCAGCTCACACGGGTGGCGGCACACAGGATCTTCTTGCGTCACGTGCAGAAAGGGCTTCTAGAAAAAGCTAGGTTAGCAGAGCCAGCATCCTGCTGTGGCTCTGTATGGAGGAGCAGTGTGTGCGTGAGCAGTGTGTCCTCACCCACCTGGGCCTTTGTCCCCTCACCCCACAGGTGAGAGCTGCAGTGCTGCCTGCTCATTCTCAGCGGCCTGTGGGGTCATGGACAGCGGACAAGCATGTGACAGTCACTCCACCCTTTCTTCCACACACTCTTCTTTCAGAAAGATACACACACGGAGATCCTCAGACAAACACCAGCCCACTATTTCGGGGTCTCTGTGGATGCCAGTAAGACTAGACGCCTGGGGCGAGCTGATGCTGAAGGTGTGTTATGCCCTAAAATTCAGTCATACATCCTCTTTCTACAAACATCAACCTGTTTGTGCATACCGTCTCATCCCTATGGGCAAACCGAAGTGGAGCTAGTCTGCAATGTTCACTTTTGTACTGGAAAAAAATGCATGTGTTTGGAGCTCCAAGGAGCATTTTACTGAACTAAGGCTTGAGACGTGACCCAGGAGAGAAGAATGACTTTGGATGCAGGGAATAAAATGTCTAGAACACTGTCATCCAAGAAGGACAATTACAACGCGTTGAAACATGGTTTTGTTCCCGGCGCGGAGCCGTCCCACTGACTAGGAGTCGTGTATTGCTAGGCGTGGTTTTGATGAGACTGTAAGAATAGCGGCTGGACATTTCTTGTCTGCGAAATAATACCTTAAAATGGGTTAATTTAATCCAATTACTTTTTAGAAGGGAATTATTTAATTACTAATGACTTCTAGATTGTCAGTTTCTGTTGGGGTTTCTCATAGTTTAACCCCAATTTGGCTAATCAGGACTCTCCTTTAAAAAAAAAATGCCACTTTGCCATGATTTCAGAAACAGAAATAATGAAACACTTGAGTTACACAGGAATAACCTTAATAAGAAATGAATAGGAACGCTAAGAAGAAAATGAGAGACTCCTAAGAAAAGACTTGAATGAATGGGGATAAATCTGATATTCCTGAATGGAAAGACCACACATTGTAAAGATGTCCATTCTTCCCGAATTCTTCTATAGATTTAACACAATTCAAGTCAGCATTCCAGAGATATTAATTTCCATATTTAATGAAATGTTTTTTATAGTCATTTTGGAAAAATAAACTGGGAGGAAGTGCAAATGCAGACAAGTACAAGAGAAGGGAGTCACTAAACCCACCAGAGTTGTGCGCCGGTGGCTCAGGGGTTAAGCCCGCCTGGGCACAGTCTACCCAGAATGCAAGGACCTGCGCGGGAGGGCAGGCAGGGGTGGGAGGAGACAACTAAAATGAACAGCTAATAAAGAATGCTTCTTCCTCCCCTCTTCCTTCCTGCTTACTTGCTCTTAAAAATAAAACAAAAAACACAAAACAACACACTAGAAAGTCAGAATAATGGAAAATTCTGCTCTTGGTGTAAGAATTAATGGGGCAGTGGAAGTGAAGTGATAGTCCAAAGAGAGATCTCAATAACTGGGAGAGGGGTGGGGGAAATGGGATAAAGGGAATTAACTGTAAATGAAGGGAGAAAAAAAAGGGGGGATATTGACAAACCTACCGTGCTACATGTAAATATAAAAATGCTATTATGCATGTCTCAAAGCAAGTTCATGTCAAAATGCAATACCCCTTCAATACATTTGTTCTTTTTTTAAAGAATTCATTATATGTTAAAACTATAGGGATAGGGTAGGTTATTCATCAAATAGACAAGAATAGGGAGACGTATCCAAATGAAGATCTGCATCTCAGAACTCTACCAAAGTACATTTTCTAAAAAAAAAAAAAAAAAAAAAATTCTATAAAAAATAAACAACTCCAAAAGGATTTGAAAAAGTCAGAATTTAATGATTTCGGCACAGTGTCTTTTTAATTATTAAACAACTGTGTTCCAAAAGAAGAGGCGTCTAGCTTTCATTACCTTACATTTTAAAACTACCTATGAAAAACCCTCAAAAATTAAGGAGATTGAAAATTGGGATGAACTATTTGAACCGCCCCCCCACCCCAAAAAAGAGACAACTTTGATATGTAAGTTTTTTAAAAGGAGAAATATTCTACCCTAAAAATGGGGAGCAGGTATGAGTAGAGTCAGACTATGAATGACAAATACAATTTAGCCAATAATTTGTATTAAAAAGTTCATTCTCACTAATGAGCATACAAATGCAAGTTGAACTATAACTTGTCAATGTGAGAAGCTGTACTCCTGGAACTGACTACATTGTGAAGCAGTTACCTCCGTCAAAGAGCACACGCCCCTGATGGTGGAGAACTTAACGCGTTATACACAGATACTGCTTTACAGTGAGGCAAGCTTATACCTATGTAATGTTAAGATGCAATGTCCCCTATAGTAAAATTAACTGAAAAAAGTACAGACATACTTTTCACTATTATATGACAATTTTTAAAAAGTCCTAATTCTTAAAAAATTATTTTAAATATCTTTATTTCACGGTGCTAAATTCATTTCGGGATATTGAAATTGCTTTTCAGTCTACATTTTACTCCACCCCCACCACCTTTCACCTCTTCCTCTTTCTCCTCCCGTCCCCTCCCCACTCCAGTAATCACAGTCCTGTGTCGTGTTATTTATGTGGCTATTTGTATGCTCATTTGTTTCATTACATTATAGTCACCTGAGGGCCACCATCCTATATTTCTCTTTCTGCAAAAAGAAGTCCTAATTCCTAAAGCTGGAAAGGGTACAGAGACAGAGAGCTTATTCAGATGTCTTGTATACATTGTTAAGATCTTCCTAAAAACCAGTCACACATGTCCAGAGCCTAAAAAGTTGTCAGTAACTTTGAGCTTAGAAATTCCTTTCCTAAGAATCTTTGTTATAAAAATAATCCGAAATTCCACTGAAGATGTGTTTACAAGGATGCTTGTAAACATAAAAGGGTAAACAACTAAAATGTTTGACAACAGGTGACGGATTAAATTTTAAATAATTTAGAGTTCAGTCATTCCAGAGGAAATGATGCAGGCATTAAAAATCATGTTTTATAAATAATGTTTAATGACAAAGAAAAAATTCTCAATAGATGAAAAATGGGAAAAAGAAGACATGCAACCACATGCTGCATGAGTGAATGCTGTGTGGATCAAAGCTTTAGGCTTGTTGTGAGTCCGGCTCACGGCAGCGTGTCCCTTCAGATCATACTGGAGAGAAAATGTTGGATAGTATGATCATGTGTGATTTAAAAAAAATCACATGGAGACTGAAAAAATTCTAAAATAAACATTTCTAGCATGAAAATGTAATGTAAAAAGAAATCACTAAAACTCGCCACAGTCATTCAGAGACAACATGCATTTGGTGGCTAACTACGCTGGGGGCCCCCTCGCCTGCCTTTCATCCTACTTCTGCCAATAATTTGCTCTGTGACCTCACGAGGCATTTCTCTAAGCTTTGCTTTCTTTAGCTTAAAAACAGTAGCGGAGAAGCTTTGCTATAAGGAAAGCTGCTTTGCAAAGTAGCATACAAATATAAACTATTCTTTTTAGTTGTGTATGTGAGAGACTCAAGGCAGAATTTCATCCTAAATGGACCTTGTGGATTAAAACAAAAAATGTACTAATCTCCATGGGAAAGTCTCAGTTGTGGCAATCGCGACATATGTACTCGTCCATCAGATACAGAGCCTTCTTTGGCCCAGGGTCATATGCACACTGATCTGTAACAAGTGGCTTTGTAGCCAAGAGAGGAAGAAGGATGATAAGTTCCTCCAGGGTCATGGGTGGAGCAGAAAGAGAGGCCCAACCCAGGACAGGTCACTCACACCTCACAGGACACCTCCATGGCACCGTCACCTGTCCTAAGTGTCCCCGGGTCCATGGTCACGTGATCCAGGGTGGACCACACCTCATTTATGCCTGGGGCACCCCAGGAGGAGCCCAGTTTCTGGATAACACCAGTGAGTTCCTCCTTTTGAAGTGAAATAGCACCCACTAAGTCGGGAAATAAATACAGAAAGTTAACTTCATTACCAGCTGGCAGAGGTAAAATGAGCTCTGGGCACAGGTCTATGTCACATAAATGATACACTTCAACCCTGTTATCTTATCTTATCAGACAAAACAAATGACCCTGAATTTTAGCTGAGCAGGTGCTGTGTTCCTGGGAGGGGCAGTTCTGGTTCCTGGAAGGTTGAAGGGTGGCCGGCAAAAGTGTGCCTCTTCCATTCATGCCTGCTCTTCCTTTCCCTTCCTTTCTCTTCTCTTCCCATCAGCAGCACACCGAGGATGGTCAGGTCATAGCTCACAGTGTGTGGACAGGGGCAAGATGCTCATCTGTCACAGAGGCTCTACGATGGTCCTCACGTCTCGAGCGGTATTCAGAACCCAACATCCACTTACGCATCCATCACTCATGTATCCACCCAGCCATCCATCCATTCTGCCACGGCTGTGTGCTGGGAGTCGCTCCATCTACGGTGGCCTCATTATTTTCCATGAACACCCGTCAGTACAAGTGCAGGGTGTCCCCTGCCAGCCTGCGCCCATGCTGCAGGCACCATACTCCTTCTAAGGCCTGTATTTGATTATCACTGTCTTTATTGGCCACAGAGGGTAAGGGATATTATAGCTCTGTGGCTTTTGAGAGTTTGCTCCTCCGTGAACTGCCAAACCAGATCACAGTGTGGGGGATTTTTACGACTGCATCTCAGCTCTCACCAGAAAAGGCAAAAAGGAGGAAGCAGGTGACACATGGCAGATACACAGCCCTGGGCACGCCTGGCAAAGCCGAGCCGTCATCACCCCGTCAGACCTGTGTCTGCCCCGCCCCGTGTGCCCTCCCAACGGTTCTGCAGGAGAATTTAAATCGGCTCAAGCTCCAAGAAGAGCTTTCCTCCAAGAAGAGGAAACGTAAAACTATTGATGATATTCTGTGCCAGGCTCGCTTTTTTGTTTGTTTGTTTAATAGGGTTTGCTGCACCCACCCCAGTGTCAATGAGTCCTGCTCCTGAGCAGGACAGGACATGCACGTGTGGGGGATGAGCTAGAGGCGATGCAGTGTGTGCGTGCGTGTGTGCATGTGCGTGTGTGCGTGCACGTGTGCGTGTGTGTGAGAGAGAGACAGAGAGAGAGAGTCTCTAACTGCCGAGCCGAGAGGCACTCCTCTCTCAGAGCAATTACTACAAATGATTTATGTGGCCAGTCAAGAGGGCCTGCCAGGGTTCTTATTTCATCTCCAGAAAAAGGGACTCTGCTGGAATGTTATCAGGGAGCTGGGGATTAAACTGACAGCTGCCTTTTGTTTTCCCGTGAAAGAGCCTCTCCCCTGCACCCTGGCTCTACAGCGAGCCGAGCCCACAGAGGCAGAGACCCGCCTGAAGACACTGAAAGCAGGTTCAAGGAGGAGCGGGTACCTCGGCTGATGTTTGTCTTTACTGAGAGGCTGTGCTGGACGCTGCTGCTGTCCAGTGGGCGGGCCTGGCCGGGACAGCACTGGAGAGATGACCACAGCACACACCTCCCCTCACTGCCCGTTTGCCTGTGCCCGAGGGGAAAACAAAGGTCTCCCCGCCCCGGCCAGTGTGCTCAGAAGTGACCCTGGTGCCTGTCCTCTGGAGGCTGGGTTCTGGCTCAGGCTGGGCCACAGGCAGAGGCGAGGAACGAGGCGGACACAAGGCACTCCGTCGTGGGCACAGGCAGGGACGTTCCAGGCACAGAGAAGCCACATGTGCTCTCACCCCCGACACCCCAGACTGTGCCAGACACTCGCTTTCCATAAATCCTCAGGGCTAAGCTTGACCGGCACGACGCGCCCCTCACCTTAGCGTCCTACCCCCTCGACCCAGCCGGGTTTGAAGGTCTGTACCCTGTGCCGGGAGCAGACGGGGCGGCCGGCCATCAGGGCTGATGAAAGAAACACACGCATCCTGAAGAAGTGTACGTCAGCAGAAGAAAGCTTTGTAGATAAATAATAGTAAATACAAATTAAAGAGCCTCTCAAGAGATCAAGGGAAGATGGTAGTAAAAAGCAGTTGGTGGGTGGGAAAACTATAAAGAGAAAGGATATAAAGGAAGATGAAGGATTATGATAAAAGGCATGGGCTATAAAATCATGTTTATAGTCATGGGCTCTGAGTCCCGTATGCAGACGTGCTAGGCTGAAGTATATTTCCCTTTGACTGGTGGTGTCCACATTTCATTTTTAACTAATGCTCCGCCAACAGGTGTGCAGTGCTCAAAGCAAACTTAATTTCTTCGGGTAACACACAGCTGCTGAGGTTCTGCAGGCAAGCTGACAGGGTACAGCTCAGAAATCAGAGGTGTCAGGGCCACGGAGCCGGAGACTGACATCGAAACATTGCGAGGGTGTCTCCTCTGTCTGCAGGTTCTGTGTGTCTTAAAACGTGATCTCCTTTCCTGCTCAGTGTGATTCTCCGAGGTCGGTATTTTTACTCTCAGTTTACAAATCCGCTGGTGGGTGCCAAGCAAGAAGAAATCTCTTGCTCAGGGCCGCACACTTTGGGCGGCAGCCGCAGAGAGCCGCCTAGTGCACCCTCCTTTCCTTTCTTCAGTAGATCCTCCTTGTGTTTGCAGAGAGACTTCCCAGGCTGCCCTGCAGCTGGCAGAGGCGGGGTCACACGCTGCCAGTGAGCCGCCTGTAGTGGGTGCCGGGAATGGGTGACCAGCTCAGCCCCTCCTTGTTGCTGCTGCTTTTAACTCTGGCCTGCAGTGTAGACATCAGGTTGCTGGGGGTGATGCTTCTTGTGACCTTGAGGCACTAGGAGAACAAAAGCCCCAGACTTGGATCCAACAAGAGATATCTGACATCATGAATCGGCTGTATTTCCTCCAGGTTTACCTATTTCTGGCTTGTGATTCCACAAGAAAATGGAAACTTCCTCTTACTAACCCAGTGTGCTTCTTGCCTATAGACAAATGCTATCCAGCTGACGCTGGACGGAGGGGCAGAGCCAGAAGTGGGAACAAATCTACCAAAGGACACTGGCCCCATGATGATGTGCCATGACGTACGGTGTTTTCAGAAGGTCATTGACTAGAAAAGCCTCGGGCAAGGGGAAGAGCTTGGCACGGTTTCTTCAACTCACAGTGAGACTCATGGCTTGAGTAGTTCTCTTCCTTAGGTTGCTATGGAATCTGGATCTGAATCCCAATCCAGAATCTGATGTTTGTGAATTTTGCACTACTGACTGGTAAATCAGGGAAACCGACTTATGTTGCCAGGCAAGCTCGAGGTAACACTGCATTTCTTAGGGGTACCCTGATGCAGACTCATCACTATGGCAGCCCCAAGCGGAAATACTCTAGAATGAGGGATTTGCCAAATAACTCAGACCAGGCTTATTTTGTGCATATACAAACAGGGTAACCTTTTGAAACAAAGTGGGTGTGTGAATTTCAGTTAAGAATGGCAAATGGAATACATGTTTATTTCCACTCCTTTCCTACCACCTTACCTTCTCATGTTTCACAAAAATGACAAAAAAAGTTTTATTAAAAAGCATAAGTCTACATCAAGAAGATAAGAGCCAAAAGCAGCTATGAGATGTCAATATACTTTTGGAAACTGGAAAACAGATGAATGAGTGGTAACTAATTTAGCGGAAAGGAAAAGCTGAAATCTAAGCTTTCCATGGGGGAAAGCCAAGGAGAAGGAAGCCAGTTATGTTTTATAAAGCTCAAGCATTGGAGGCATCAGGTTCCTCTGATGTTGGGTGTGTAGATGGGCCTAAACCCACGGAGGGTGAATGAAAATCTCTGAGACCTTTCTCCTTCTGCACAAGGTTAAGCAGTTACTCCTCCTCTGCCCTGAACAGATTGGTGGTTTCCTCTTCAAAGATGTGGAAGCAGTGAAAGGCACAGGGACACAGTGCAGGTGAAAAGCTGGGGGTGCTGTCCTGGAAACAAAGGAATCAGGTGGAAATCTACAAGCTAACAGTGAAATAACCTGACTCCACTCCAAGTGTGTCTTTCACTTGACTTCAAATACACAGGAACCAGTTTTAGGTCTCTGTAAGCAGAAGGCTGGTAGACACGCCTCCAAGGAAATAACCACCCTAGGAAAACTGACTAGCAGGTTTTGAGTTCTGGGTTCACCATCATCTGAAACCTAGGGCTCCCATTAGACTCTTAATACCTTCCTTTCAATAATGACTGGACTGGTGAGATCACAACACATTTGAAAAAGGCCTCTAATACAAAAATGCAGAGGCTGAGTAGACAAATGAAAAAGAAAGAAAGAAAGAAAAAAAAAAAGGAAAACAAAGGCAACAGAAAAGAGAAAAAAAATCAACATATTCTTAGGGAAAAAATGTGTTCAGTCTATGAGTTAAGAATAAGATGGTATAAAAGTAAGTATGTTGAAAATGAAAATTTTGTATGAATTAGGAATATGGTAGCAGAAATAATACTAAACTAAAGGGTGGGGAGAATGGTTAAAGAAGTCTTTCAAAAAGTAGAAGAAAAGTAAAAGAGATGGAAGATAGAAGAGAAAATGATAAGAAAATTGGAGCTCAGACTGATGGTCTCTGTACTATCGAAAAGGTGCAACTTCTGAATAATAGGAGTTCCAGAGAGAAATTGAAATACATGAGCTTCAGTGTTAAAAAGCCTAGAAAATGCCCTGAACAATGAATGTAAAAAGGACCAGAGGAGAGCACATCACTGTGATGGTTCAGAAAGTGGGGGGTCGGGAGGGGAAAAGATCCTGACGATTCCAGAGGCAGAAATTAGAAGGACAATGGACTTCTTGACACGTGACCCTGGAAGACAGAAGAAAATGCATGGAGTGCTTTAAATGCCTTCTGAGTGGACCCACAGTCTAGATGCCTCCTCTATCTTTCAAGGAAGCTACCTGACCTCTCACATAGACTTTCTCAGGCAGCTCTGAGCAGATTCATCCCACTAAGTGAAGACCAACTCAAGCTAGAGACAACTCAGATCCAAGCACGGGCTTCCCGGGGACAAAGGTGGAGGTGCACCGTCCAGCTGGGAGCAAAGATTCGGAACTCCAGGAGAAGCCCATGAGAAAGTGGATTGACACCCTGATGCTGGCAGATGTACCGAGGGGATTTGCACTGCCGCTGGCCGCAGGGCAGAAAGTAAACTAAACAAATAGAGAGACAGTCGATAACTGCAGGGAACGCAAACAATGTGGAGATAGAAATAGAATTCAACTCCACCATGGGCTCAGCTGTGAGCATTTGTTTAGTCCACACACACACACACACACACACACACATGTGTATAGACACAGACTGACACACACACACACGCACACACACAGGCACACTCAGAGATACACACTACTGATTTCACCCAAAGTTTTGATAGTGGAAGAAGCGGCATGTTTCAGAGGTAGGAGCTGTGAGCTAAATCCCTGTTTTTCATGGTAAGGAGCCAGCAGGTAATATGTAAAACATCATCACCAAGAGATCACTGTATATCAGGTGCGCCCTGGTGGCCTAATGATCTAGTACAGCTGGGAGCAGTCCCACCTACATCCTAAGGTCCCGGGTTCAAGGCCAGGCGCCAAGGGGGAACAACCAATGTGAACAACTAAATAAAAGTACAGTGGAAAAAAAAGAGATCACTGTAGAAACTTGTTATTTAAAGATACGTTTCCTACAGAAGAAAGTGCTAGAACATTTGAAACTTTGGGGAAGAGAAATTAGGAAGAGAAGAGGGTGGGGTGGGGTGGGGTGGGGCAGGATACCATTCTTCATCCTATAAACTTTGCAGAATGGTGTGCCTCTCAAATTATGCAACTGATTCCTCAGCTAAGCTCTTGATGGGAAAACAAAAGGGCCAAGGGCTCCTCACTACACAGTTAACACCCAGAGGGATGAAGGTGACTGGGCCTGGGAGCCATCCTGGGGAGCCTGCTGCTCCCGCCACATCAGGCCTTCTTCTGAGTTTGGATTTGTGGCTGTCACACAGATTTGACCACATCGTGTGAGCGAGTCCATAGTCCACACAACGCGCGCAGACTTCTGACAGTGGACTGCGGGCATGTCCCCCCGCCTTGATCTCAAGTCCTAGTGACAGACCTGCTGGCTGTTTCCGGAGGCCTTTCTGAAGCCCACCTGCTCTGAGTTCTCTGATGCCTTCAGACTTCTGTCGAATATCCCAGCAGCGGCCTTGCCTCTCACCCAGGGCAGGGGTGGGCTGGCAGGGTGGGACCTGGGCGTGGAGGACACGGGGGATACTTCTCCGAGAAGTTCCATGGGTGTGTTGCAGGGATGAGAGAGGCACTGAACCGGAGTCCACTGACACAGCATTAAGAGAGCTGGGAAGAGTCACAGTGTGTTGTAAAATATAACAGCTAGAAGAAGACAGTGCACTCGGATTTGGATTCCACGGGGCCAAAGACTTATTTTGATATGACCTAAAATTCTGGCTCGGGAAAAGGTGAATCGGGGACCTAGCAAGTTCTCCTTAAGAATAAAAGACATGTAGGCCTGGTCTTTAACTTAGTGTCCAATTAAAGGTCCATAAAAAAGGATGACTTGTAAACTCAGAAATGAGAGAAGGTAAAATCTTGACGGATCTTGTGCCTAGTAAAAGAAAACTCTTGAGGATTGTCTATTTCCCTTTTACAAATATTAGCTTATTTAATCTCCCAAACTATGCCATGTGCTATGCACTCAAAATATATATGAGAGGTTGTCTCCATTTTACAGATGGGAAAATGAAGACACAAAGAAGTTAAGTAACTAGCCCGAGATTACAAGTAATAAGTGGCAGAATGGAATTCAAATGGAATTCTCTAAACTAGTCTCAGAAGGACATCTATACTCTATCAATTATAGAATGAACAGCATCATCAGCACACAGAGGCCTAGGAAGGAAAAGAAATTTTGCAGGCATGGTGATTTTTTTTTTTTTTTTTTTTAAAAAAAACAACAACCAGGCAATAGCACTAATTCTGTTTGACTTGACAGGGATTCTAGTTCAGGCTTCCAGAATGCGACCGGGATCCAGTGAAAACTTTCAGCTCAGAACTGAAGTTTTCTCTGAAGACGAGTTTCAGAAAGCAGACCAGCACTCCCTTCCAGGCCTACAATTCATCTCAGACCCCAGCAGATGACCAGCAGCGTGAGCAGTGACACAGATACAGAGAGGTTGCTGATTGGTGTCATAAATAATCCTTACAACGTGTGAACCCTTGTGTCATCCGGGGAAAACAAGAAGAAAACACTCATGGAAGGGAATGGGGGAAAGATCACATCTGTGCATATATTCACCTGGCCCCATGTAATTCTTTTAAGGCTGCGGGGCTCTGAGACCCAGAAATGGTGAGTCAGTCTGGAGGGGAGCTGGGTGGGGGAGCAGAGATAAAAATAGAGATGTTGATTGCATTGTTACCAATTCAGCTTAGGTCCACCAGCCAGCCTGGTGAGTCAACTGCAGAGACAAGAAGAAAGAAGCAGGATGCTCTGTGGGGCTCAGCAGATGGTCACATCTGTAATGTCAGGTCAGAACCAGAACAGCAGCATGGAGACTGCCGCGTGAGTTCAAAACAAACAAGTGGGAAGTGTCAGGGGGGAGCATGGGCTTAAATCAATGAGCGCAGTAAGGCTGACCCCCTGGTAAAAGCTGCCTTTTGTAAGGATCCCCTGATTGTGGGGGATGGGGCCGTAGACCAACTTCCACTGTTCAAACAGAGCATTGTTTTCTCGGGGGTGAAAGGCTTACTGCCATTCCAGACGTGTCGCCATGGCAGCGGTGGGGGAGGGAGGGCTGGTGGAACAGATGGGGGACACGAAGGCCCTCATTCTCATGCAAGGGCCCCCTGGCTCACCCCCTGCCCCTTGAGAAGTCCAGTGTTCTCAATCCAATTTGAATTAATAGATTTTTTTCTGAGGCCTACTATGTGTTGGTCTTTCACTTCTCATTAACATTAGCGTCTATGAAAATATCCAACCTGTTTGGTTATGGAACATGGAACGAGGAAAATGCCCTAGATTCCACGCTCTCAAAGATTATCTTTTCCTCCTCCCAAATCTATATATGGAGCTAAATTAAAGAGAGAGAGCCACGTGTACGCATATAATCACATATGTGAGCTTGATAGTCATCCCTAAATGAAATCATCTTAAAAATATAAAGAGTGAGGTAGCTGTTTAATGTCCTTAGAGTGGCGGCGTGGTCTTCTTCCCTCAAGTTTCTTGCCTGCATGGAACACTGCTAGGCCAGTCTTCCCCAGACTTACCTCTGCCGTCACAGCACTGCCCACCTTCTATGGTAACCCAGAGTTACTGGCTTGGAAGTCAAGATTTGCCATAATGGTCCTCATCTCACCTATAAACCATCCTCTCCTTTCCTTCAAGTGTTCTCATGATCTTAGGAGGGTGTTATTAGGTAGTGTGAATGAATGAATGAGTGAACATATAAACAAATAAGAAAACAGACAGACAAGCATCAAAAAAACTAATTTTCATTTCCATTCTTTGGCTCATACGTTTATCATAACTTCCCCTCAAGAATCATTTCCCCCTGGCTTTCATCCATTCAGCTTCTACCAAGCTCTAGTTCACATCTCTGGTGACTGATCCTCAAACTCCATATGAAATGCATGCACTCTGCATCTGAATGGAACCCCCAGTGCCCATCTGGGTTCAAGGTCAGAGACCCAGGCTCTAATGTGATGCCTCCCTCAGTCTCCATTTCAGAATACTGTCCTCAACTCCACCCACCTCCCTCTGTCTGTGTCTCCCATGGCTCCATTCTTTGGGCTTTCAAATGAGAGCTGCAGTCTACTCCCCTCCATCAGTTCTCCGTGCGGTTGGTCAGAGGGATGTTTTCAAAATGCTGAGTGGTCTGACTATATTCCTGCTTCAAACTCTTCAGTGGCTCTTAGGACGGTGGGCAGAATCAACATGGCTCTGGATCTTCCCCAGAGTGTGCCCAGGCCTTGCTCACCCCTCCTCCCCAGCCCCCTGCACTGGCCATCTTGCTCCAGACTTGGGACCTCACTGCATGATTTCTTCTAGCGGGAATTCCCTGCGCTCTGCCCCAGCTCAGCCTGCCTCCTCCGTGGGCGTGGGGTTCATCACAGTCACCTGCAGGGCCGGTCAAGCTACAGAGCATTGCCCCCAACCCTGGCCCCCACGAGTCTTGATTCAATGGGTCTGGGGTGGGACCTCGTCACTGGCACTTCTATCAAGTCCCTGCCTGGTTACCTTCTGTTGGTTTCCCCATCTCAGAGGCATTTGCAAATGAGGAACAACTGAAGGGGGGAAAAGAACACAGCTAACCAGCTAAAATGCAAGGCAGAATGAAATAAACAATTAACCTCCAAAAATCCACATGCATGGAAGGGAAGGTCAGATCAGTCTGGACATGCAAAGTAGAGGCGCTTCTGGTGAGCAAAGGAGCCAGGTTCCAGGCGGTTCCAGGCGGTTCCTGGCCAGGGCAACACAATGGGCTGAGGCTGAGGTCCCTGAAGTGCATGGCTAACTTGGGAATGAGAAAAGAACAGTGTGTCTGCAGAGATGCTGTGACAGGGACCAGAGCGGGAAAGGCACTTGAGGTCTGATTACATATAATCTTGAAGTGATGCTGACAAGTCAGTGCTTTGTTCCACAGGCAACATGGTTCAACCATCTCCGCTGTGTGAAGCAACTTCAACATTATTTTTTTCTAGGTTTGGTTCAGGGAAGACAGAAGTGAGGCCTACAGCCCCTTGATGCTCTAGGTGTGCAAGGCTGGCCCTCTACTGCTTCTTACTTCTTTTGGAGTATTTTCTTCCTATTGGTACCAGGAAAGTGGCCAGAGGGAGTTAGGACTCTTTTAAACAATCAAGTGTTCTCAGATATAAGATTAATGATGAATGCAAGGTGAGTACAAATATCTAGATATAATTAGGTGGCTTCTTTACAAATTTCCTGACTGATTTTTTTTTCCCACTTGAATCCTAGACTTTGGTCAACTAATTTCGAGTGTTTTCATTTTACAAGGGGACACATGGTCCTGTCTGTAGCTGTTTTCCTTGTGTTGAAGACTGCTCACTTTCTTCTACTGATTCATCCTCTACTAAGGTGCTGTTTGGCGACTTGGCTGCCCCATTCCGTCCATGGTGCTGTGCTCAGCACTTCATTTCCTACCTTTCTCCCTAAAGACCAATCATGTCTTTCTCCAACTCCCCACCCGCACTACCCCAGGAGAACAGAAGGGGCAGGGAACTTGGCTCAGCTGTCAGAACCTGCCATTTCTGAGTTTAATGCCTGACTGAATTCTGGGTGCTGGACCACTGTGAGCAGGCTCATTTCGTGTACTCTGTGTCACGTGATAGTAAATTTAAAAGATGCGTGAGAATTAAATGAGACAAAACACTTTGCACAGTATCAGGTGATTTGTCACACCTGACTAGGAAACCTTAGCATTTGGGGAGTAGATGAACCAGAAATAAATTATTTGGGAGCAGAAATTTCTAAAATTCACATAGCTTTCTTAACCCTTTTTGTTGTTAAGGCAATTGAAAGTCAAGCCCATTATCATCGTCAACATCATCATCATCAATATCATTGACATCAACATCCTCAGCATCCCCAGCACCAGCATTGATGTCATCATTATCATCATCAAAGTCATCAACATCATTATCATTGTCATCAACATCATCAATGTCAATAACATCATCATCTTTAGTGCCATCATGGCGGCCAACATGGGAGTAGGAGCCTTAGGACGTAGAGACTCAGTGATTAAAAGGGCAGCTTCTGGGCTGTGCCTACCACTCTGAGCTTGGTGCTGAGTCTCTAGTGTGCATTCTGGGCACCAGGCCTCCTGTCAGCCTCATTCTGCTCTTTGGCAACAGGTTTGCAGGAGGAAGAATCAGGCCTCATGCTTTTGAGTCTCAGGAGGGCCCTAGGGGCCCCAGATACAGGGGTAGGGCATTTCCCTCAGAGCAGATGTTCTCCATACTCTAGCATAGCATCTGCTGCATGAGAAACAGGGCTTCCTGTGAGTCCATTCCTTCCTTGCTGCCCACAAACACAGAGCAGCTGAAGAAGTAATGCCGACATCACGATTTTGGCTCGCTGGTGGCCTGCGCTGGCAGTAGGGCTACCTCAGTGATCTATCTGTCCCACATCTCAGACCCTCGTCAAGCAGGAAGCTAACAGTCCTAACTTCAGTCTAGCTAAGTTGTGGAGAAGAAGAACTGGAAGTCTGTCTGCTTTGCTTCCCAACCAAATCGGTGTCATTGTTACAGCCACAAAGGAAGTGCAGTCAGACTGAAGAACAGAAGAAATGGTTGGTCTAGTCTCTTCCCCAAGTGTGAGAGGCTGTTTGCTTTGATCCTCTCTAGTCAGCTGAAGGTGCAGAAACATCAAAACACGAGTCAATGGACTAAGGGAAGCTTGGAAACCAGTTTTATCGTTGGGAGGTTGCTGGGTATAAGGAACTCATAATACGGTGCTTAGTTCTTATATCACCCATGAACGGCTCCTAGCCATCCAGGTCGGCCCAGCTGTGATATCCACTTTGTGAGACTAAGAACAGGACCATGGTAGGGACACATTCTCACTGAAAGTTACTTGATGTGCTACCTGCAAAGGCAGGACAGAGGAGGACACCAACCGTCCTCTGCCCACCTTCCCACCCTGCACTCTCTCCTGCACACACACACACACACATACACGCACAGACACACAGACATACACACATACACACAGATAATATACACATACATGCACAGACACTACACACAGATAATATACACATACATGCACAGACACGCATACACACAGACATACACAGATATATATACACAGACACGCGTAGACACACAGATAATATACACATACATGCACAGACACACATACACATCACACATATATACAAATACATGCACAGACACGCAGACATACACAAGGATAATATACACATACACACATACATATATATATATATATATATATATACACATACATGCACAGACACACAGACATACACACAGGCAGGGCTGGAGCAGCACAGGGAATGACAACTGTGGCTGCAGACACCTGTCACGCCTCCCTGGGTCTGCGCTTCCATGTCTGCATGTGAGCAGTGGCTTCCCTGTCCTGGGTGTGTATGGGGCACAGGAGCACAGGGGCGGGACTGAAAGCTCATTGTCTCATGGAATAAACCCAATGCCAGGCTGGTACCATCTGCTAATTAATTCAACCCAACTGTGGACTGAGTGGCTCCAGGGCTGTAGCCCTACTAAGCACACCCAATGCCTGTAAGGACCTCAAGTTAAGAAAACAAAACCCAAGACAGCTGATCACAGTCACAGACATCTGAAGAAGCAGCCCAACTGCAGCCAGTCAGAGACCGCCCTGTTCTGCTTCCCTTTTCTCTGTTAAAGCCTTTCCCCAGCTCTTGTCTGTGGGGCCTGATTCTTCAGCCTTGGGGCGCCCGATTTAAATTGAATTTTGCTCAAGTAAACTCAACATTTTTAATCCACCTTGGTTATCTTTTAAGACCCCCCTTCACCCTTGCTTGCCTCTTTTTTTTTTCCTATAACCCGACGACTGTCTACCGTGTTATCTGTTTACTAATCATTCTGTCTCCTCTCTGCACCAGGCTGGGTCTTCCCCTTTTCGCGTACACAGATCGATGCATTTCAGGTACCTAGAGCAGGCACAGGACAGGTACTCAAGACACATTTGTTTAATGAACACGTTTCTTAGTCATTCTCACGCAGATTCTAGCGGGGCAGTTGGTACATCCACCGGCCTAGGTCTGTTCATCCATTGAACTATCTGCCCTCATGCCCTCTCTTCAGGGTCAAAGTGGCTTCTGGCTCAAAGCAGCGGCTCTAACTCTGCCCAACAATCATGATCTTTGGTAAAACTGAGGAGAAGGGCAATATTTGCTGAAGCAGAAGCTGTGGGGTAGAGGCCTGGGCTGCTTACCTGACGAGGACAGATGACCGATGACCGTGGCCCCTCCCCCCGCCCACCCTCCCCCCACCACCGGCACCTTGGGATTGAGCTCAGAAGCCCCACCAGCTGATGTTAATGATTTTCTTCCACGACTCAAGATTTTGGTCAAATCTGCAAAGGATTGATTTTGCCCCTAACTGAAAGGAGCACAGAGCCTTGCTAAAATGGTTTTCCCACCCAGAATGCATCACATGTTTGTTTCCAGTAAATGTGAGCGAATGCTCTGGAAAGTATCGAAGAGAACGAGAATAAAAATAAGATTATATTGATGCTGCTGCGATCGTTCAGTGTCTCCCGGTTGCCGAGAGCTCTTTTGAGGGCAAATATATACGTTTTTCACCCCCACCAGGACACGCAGCATAAGCTGGGACTGGGGGCATGATGGGCCTCTGTCCCCCTGGGAGATGGGAGAGGGGGTAGCAACTGCAGAGGGAAAGGCTCTGCGCTTTGCTCCTTCCTCGGTTTGAATTCAAGGGTCACAGATGTTGATCAAAATATTCCTATTGCCAATTTGCACTCATTTCACTAGTTTGTAAGTATCAGGCAAGATGTTCAATAAGTGACCTAGCAAATTAATCTATTTCCCCCCATTAGTTTCTGACTCTTTAGCATGACAATGTCAGACACCCAGTTAAAGCCGAGGCCATCCAAGCTGCGTCACCGCCTCCGCCTTCTAATTCCTCAGGAGACGCATCTGTCTCCTTAGGCCCTGACGCCCGCCTGCAGCCCCCTCCTCCCTCCCAGCCAGGCTGTGCTTTTTTCAGTTCTTGCGGTACAATCAGAATAAAGTGAGGAGGGCCCTAATTATCCGGAGGGACCCGGACCCAGCAGTCTGAAAAGGTACGTCTTCAACATCATTAGCAGTTCATCTTCTAAAACCTCAGGGCAGCCCCTAGGCAGCCCCTCCTGCAATCTCCCCCCTTCCAGCCTCTCTTTTGGTGTCGGCTTTTCAAATTAATGAAGCAGATCTAGACGGAGGAAGTTGGGGTAGAAGGCGGGGGTTTAAGAGCAATTCAATGCAAGCCCCTCCCTCCCTTAAAACTGAGTAAGAATAATGGGGGCAAAATCGGAATTTCTTTCTCTCTAAATGGGAAGAGGACAGGGAAATGGTTTTGGGGGTAGGGTGGGGATTGCCGAGTGGTCTCTGGGACCCCCGAAGGAGAAGGCGTCTATTTACTTTCCCCACGGAACACCTGCACGTTGAAAGGCAGTGCCTTTGTGGTGAGGATTTGTTAGGGAGCATTTCCTCCCTGACATGGACCCCAGGCACAGCATAAAGCATCTTCCTGCGACCTGCACAGGCACCTTTTTATAAGACTGTCCCCTCTCGTACAGAGGGGCTGGGAGGCTGGGGTCTGGTGGCCGAGGGCTGTCCCCCCTGTGCTGGGCAGGCTGCTGGCTGAAGGCACACAGCTCAGGGCAAAGCCATCAGGGCACCCCGGCTCCTGGATCTGGAGAGGCAATATTCAGCTCGAGGTACAAAAACACATCAACATCTCTCATCACGTCACTGACCTAAATATAGACAATGACTTCTAAGGGGGAAAAGTTGCATATCCTTTCATACCTGCAAATGCGGCTGCACTTTCAACAAGCACCAGCAATGAAGAACAATAGATAACCAGTCAGATGTGAAGTGGGAAGAGGAGAGACGGGGGTTCTAGAATGATTGCTGTGATAAGGCCATTATGGTTTCCAGCTTAGCATCCATCCTCATTTGTGACCTGGGGTCCGAACAGCGCTGGGGGCTGGCTGGGGTCCCCGGGCGGCTTTGCCCTGCGGAGCCTTGGTGGAGGAAGGGGCACTGCTGAAGGCCTTCCTGGCCAAGCGGGCAGCCTCTCCCCAGTGTAGGGCAGGTCTCTGGTTCAAGGGCCACTGGATTCAAAGCCATTTCCTACGGTCTGAGAAAAGGATGCTGTAGGGTTCTCTGTTGTCACAGAGCGGGGACCCTCAGCCACCGCCATTCCCCATCGTCCACGTGGGATCCTGAGTCAGCACCCTTCAGCCACATCCCCGGGGCCAGCTCACTGTCTCCACCCCGGTTGGATGAACCTGCAGTTGGCGGGGGTCTTCCGGGCTGTGTTGATAGAGGCTGACGGCTCATCACCTGAGTGAGCCCTGCTAGGGGGACAGGGCACTATTAGAAGCCCCGATGAGTGCGGATCCCATCATTAGGGACCTCAGGAAAGAGCTCTGAACAAACCCTAAGTGTGGACAGGATGGTGTCATTAGCAATTACAGGACAGTTGGGAGCCATCGGGTGCTGAGGCGAAGCCACGGGCCTCTCACATCTTTCTACTGCCTTCCTGTTCCCTCTAACACTGTTTGCACAAAAACGACCTGCTGGGGGCTCCCTGGAGTCACACCCACAGGCCCCAGCTGCCACGTGTCCGTGTCTAGGCTGAAAGGGAAACCTGCTCATTTCTGTCAGTAACGTGCTCCTGCAGGCAGCTTCTGCAGAGAACTTGTGGGCGACCCTTGCAGGGACACCCGATGCCAGTGCCAGAGTGCCCCTGTCCCTGGGAAACTACTCATGGAAATAACCAGAAGAACACATCTCCTGTGAGATAATGTAAGGATGAGAATGGCTTCAAGTGGAATAAAATAACAACAGCCTGAGTCTTCCAACAAGAGATGAGGACAAAAAGAAAGTCATCCAGAGTGCAATCAAAAACAACAGCTACTGTGCACCCTGATGGCTCAGGCGCTCAGCTGGTGGCTGAGATGCGGACCATGTAAAACCCAAGGACCCGGGTTCAAGACCTGGCATTGGGCGGGGGGAACAACCAAAATAAAATAAACAAGTAAATAAAAGTGCCTCTTCCTCTGATTCCTTCCTTCCTGAAAAAGGCTTCTTCCTTGACTCAAAACAAAAAAATAAGGAAGAAAGGGCTCCCTCTGTACTCAAGGCTCTTCTGTAGGTAAAGAGGCTGAACAGCAGGGAAGGTGGGGACCCACCCGTCTGGGAATAAAGGACACCCAAAGCGAGACTGAAAAAGGGCTCTGGATTTCAAATACCAGTTTTAGATTTCTGCAACCAGACAGGAAGCTGGTGACTTTATGATTACTTAAATGGGAGATTCTCAGCGAAGATGTTGGCTGATGGTCTCTCCCAAGAAGTGCCACCCACCTGGATTCGGGGGAATGTGCTGGGGGGCCCTGACACAGAAGCGGGGGTCTTTGCAGACTGTTTGCTTTGAACAGGTTTCCACGTCCTTCCATAGACCTTGGAATTATGCTCTCTGGGAATAAGGTCTATGCAATTAAAAATTACCCAGGACTAGAGGGGGTAAAGCATAGACAAATAATTTGGTCAAGAAGAAATACGCCCAGAGTCATTTTTTTCCAACCCAGTATCTTTGTTAATTAAGCATTTTCCAACCTATGCTGAGAATACTAATAGTAATCTAACACTATCCCATTCAGTACTAATAAAAGATATTTATGAAATGGAAATATAATGTTCCTATTTCCAAAATGTGGTTATAAATGACTCACTCTAAGCCACAATTTAAAAGGGTTTGAGAAATGAATCTTTAATAAAGAATTGATGAGGATGATGACTGCTGGTAATAATTCTATTTGGTGAGATTATGTGGTTCGCTATGGCAGTTAGAGCTGAGGTGATTGCCTCAACAATTACTGCAAGTAACTAACACAGGGAAATTTAATTGATGATAAATACCATGGTGGTGCACCGACTCTTGAAGGAGTGTCTGCTGATTACTCTGTCAATGGCGGGTTGTCAAGGTGTTATTTCTCTGACCTAGCTGCACACAGTAGGGATTTCGAAGGTATGTGAATAAGCACCTATAATTATTCCTTAATGTGGACTCCCCTCTGCAATTATAGTTAATTAGACACCATTAACATTTAGAAAAAAATTATAATATGGTGTAGGAGAGAGTCATCATGGTATTTGTAAAAGTCCATTACATGGTTGTGCCCTGGTGGAGGAGTGGTTGGGTTTGCTGCCTCCAAAGGATGCAGGCCATATATCTCCCAAAGACCCGAGTTCCCTTAACGGGTCTGGAGGAACAACAAATGTGAACAACTCAATAAAATAAAATGCTGCTGCTTCTCTCTCTTCCTGCCTGCCTGCTTACTTGCCTTCATTTCTGCCTGCACTTTTCCTTTATTTATTTTTTTTTAAAAAGTCCCTTATGTGTTTGTTCAGCATGATCAGAAAGACACTCAGCCACCAGGATCTAGTCTGAGGTTCTTAAAAAGGGTGGAAGAAAAATCCTGAGGAAACGCTGAGGCTCACTTGGCTCTTGAATGGTAGCTCTACATTCGCAGTCAGAGCAAAGCCTTTGCACTCTCTGCTTTGGCTCTTCTTTGAGCTGAGAGAGTTAGGACACCAGTTTACCTGTAGAGATGTCATAGACACATGTGAGGTTTCTAAATGCTAGGTACTGTCCCAGACAGTGCAACCACGGAAAAAGCAGAGTCCTGACCACTAAGGAGTCGAAATTCAAATGCAACGTAGCAAATGATAAATGTGGCAACGACAGTGGAGAGTTGGGGCCTCCAGAGAGGAAGGTTGAAAGTGGGCCAGAGAAGACTTTGCAGAAGAGGCGATTCTCTTTTTTTGGTAAAAGTGTTTTTTATTGCTAATGAATCAAGGTCTGAACTCATAATGTAAAACGAAACAAGAATGCACATGAAACACTGGCTTGAGGGGTTGTCTGTGGGAGGGAAACAGGCTGTATGTCCTCTGCCATCACGTTGACAGTTTTAGAGGTGGTGATTTTTTTCATCAGAAATATTTGGATTTTTGCTTTGCCTCTTCTTGACCAGGTCCACTTGAGCATGCAGATGGCAAGGCCCAGAGGATGTGAGGGAAGGAAAGATGATGAGGTTGGGGGGGGCACACAGGGGGTCAAGGGTGGGAGGCTGATGGTAAAGTTGAATGACCTACAAGGGCCTGTATTCTGTATAGCACAGAAAACCCTGAAGGATCTTATTCTCCATTATATGAGTGATCGTTAAATTGGTATAGAAGAATGAAAAAAACTGTATCTTAATAGACCAGAAGAGTTGGTACCTTTTGATCACTGATTCCACAGAACACACAGATTTATACATACTGACTTCTCTTGTACCCTGCTGGGAACATCTTCTCCAAAGGGTTCATACTAAGCGACTGGGGGTTTGTAATCGATGTAGGTACATCTAGGCTGCAGGCATGTTGTGATAATTTTTATTGCATGTTGCATCGGTCAAATGACATCTCGGATTTTATACACAGATCTGGGAATCTCACTTTTAAAAAGATATAATAAGCATGTCAGAAAGAGGACAACTTCTGTTACAAAGGGTCAGATAATCATGCTAATCGAAGGCATGGTGGAGGAACATGAAACTGTCCAAGCTGGGAGACAGAAGACGGAGAAATAGGAAAGCTTTGGTGAGTTCTCTAAAGGTGCAGATGAAAACCAGAATTTACACAACATAAACAGCAGGTGGAGGTTATATATGGAGAAGAACTTCTGCTGGAGGAAACACTTAAATGGCTCCATATCCTTCCTCCAAATAAAATACAGTAAGAAAAAGAAAAAGAAAGTGAATGACAACAAGGACTCATCAACCATCTGACAGTTCTGGAGACGACTCCTGCTCTTGGCAGGAGCTAAACTTCATAGTCCTCCCACCTCCAGGTACTGTGAAAGGTCAACACATCCTGCCCATATCACATCCCTGCGATTTCCGAATAACCAGCCATCTCCTCTCATTTACCACTCTAAACTCTAGTTCATGCTAAATGATCAAGTTCTGCAGATAGTCAGGTTTTGAGGAGGACAGGAGACAAGACATGACCCTGTCATCTTTCCTCTCCTCAAGGAAGCAACATGACGACACTGACGACCACTTAGGAGCTTAGGGGTGGATCCCAAATTGGTGTGAATTAGTAGGCAGAAATCATTCTGAAACATTTACAGTAACCATGGAACATAGAGTAGTAGAGGATGCAAAGGATTCCTTTGAGTTGGGAAAGCGAAACAACAGAAGTGATTCTGGCGCTGGGCTTGGAGACTCCGGGACTCCACATTCTGGCTGCCAGGCTTGATGAGCAAAAAGATAAGAAGTTTTCTTCCCCCAGTTTGCACCAGCGACACACTCCTGATCACCAAACCCCCTCAGAAAATTGGCAGGTTTCAGTTTTCATCAGCCAGGGACTGTCAATGAGGTCATGTGGCAGAGGTTTCCAGTTACTTGCTGCTAACCCAGTAGACATATCCATTTCATCCACCAGAGATCCATTTCCAGCTATTATTTATTATAAAATCCTCAGGGTAAAAATTAACTTTAGACTACTATTTTTTAAATGTTTCACGCTTTTTCAAGGCCCAAATGAAAGTCCTGGTTCTGTTTTTGGGGGAAAAAAAAAAATCAACCCTTACAACAGTAAGAGGAAAAATATGAATGAAGCAAACATTTTAAGATTCATTGACACTATCCCCAAATTTGAGAGACCAACAAAAGTCTTCACAATGACACCCTGTCTCACAGACATCAGTTTCCTGTGGGATAAACACTGTTGCCTGCTCATCGATAAAGACATATTACATAGAAACATCTTCTTTTTTTACTGACCGAGAGGATGGGGTCTTCCTGATTCCTGTGACCGAGGTAGGAACCCGAAGGCCACCAGATATGCAGACATACTGGGCTTTTCTGCACGCATCTGGGAATCTCGTTTTCAAGGAGAGAGCAGCTTACCAGGAGCATGTCAGAAAGAGGACCATCTTTGTGACCAGTGGTTGGATAATCACACGAATATAAGAATGGTGAAGGGAGCTGGGAATGTCCACAGTGAGGCGGAGAAATAGGAAGGCTCTGGTGAGTTCTCAAAAGAGCGCATATAAAACACGGGGTGGCAATTAACACAGGGCCTGTCTCCTCTGTGTGGCCAAAACTGAGATACTGAGCAAGTGGCCAGAAAAAAAAAGAATCAGTCAAATGGAACATGATATCCTGAGGAACTGAGGCAAGCACCCTCCCAGGGAATTGATTCCCCACATAATTTAATAAGGACTATTTTCCTCAAAGTGGATGGGAGGCCAGAGAGCGGCCTCAGATATAGTTCTGCCTGTCTCTTCCACCTACCTGGAAAGAGAAGGCACAGTAAATACAGCAGGATTTTTGCTAAAACTTTAACCTCACTGGTCAGGAGGTACCAAAGTTATAAATCAAAAATACTTTTTTTAAAGGATTTCATACTAAAGCAAAATGCTGAACAAAACCGAAGTCATGTGATTACATACTCCGGGTAAACTCACCATCTTGAAGATACATGTAAGAGTGAGTTTAAATGTCTGATATTTGTGCCCATCCTTCTGTGACCTCTGAAATAAGAACCCCGAAGAAGGGAGACCCTCCTCCTTTATTTCTCATTAAGAAAAACAACAACAGGCCAGAGAACATAACTGTAATTTATGATTTTGCTGGTGTCTCCTCATCCAGTAATAAGTACAACTTGAAACTGCCAATTATCTCCTGAGAAGGGTCACCTTATCTGCAGCGATTCCATCAATAAAGGTGGCTTCCCAGCTTGCTCTCTGCCAGGTCACCAGCAGTTTCTCAGCAGCCGAAATGAGCCGGGGAAGCACAGAGGTGACACAAACCCGGTGGAGACAGGACAGTTGTTGGCCCAGTCTCTGCCTGGGGACCCCAAAGTCGGAGCAGGGAGGGCAGTGTGGTCCTGCCTGGAGCAGTCAGGTCAGACGCATGCGGGCCTCAGCAGCAAACTCAGTTTACAAAGAGACATCTGTTCCATTACTCCGATGCATTGTGGCTAATTACATCCTGGCCCGTCTGTGAAATGACAGCCACTTATTCTCCAGTGAACCGTAAAATCTGTACATGCTCGACTTGGGGAGTGGGAGAGGGGTGGAGGCTGGGCAGTCAGGGAGTGGCCAAGGGGAGAGAGAACGACGCAAGAGGAGAAAGAAGAAAGCACGTTTTCCACGGAAAATCGTGGTCCAAGCTCGGGAGGAAGATGAGAAATAAAGAGTGTGTGGATGGCCGGCCGGCTGGGAGGCCTGAAGTTGAAGATGAATTTCTTCCCGCAGCTGCTGCTCTTCCTTCCTACTCAAAGGCTCACAGTTCTCCATCATCATTAGCCGGCTTGTGGCTTGGGGACAAACCGACTTGCCCATTTGCTTGGGTCTCCAGGGGCCTGTAAAGAGGCAGCTGGTTGGAGCCACGGGGCTGTGGGTGGGCGGGGGTGGGGTTCACCACCGAGTTCTTCAGGAAAGCAAATGGCTGTTTCCCTTGACACCAGGGACCTGCTCAGAGGAAAGCGCCTTTGATGGAGGGTGGGTGGGCATGGCTTCTTGCAGAGAGGGCAGAAATCTGCAGCCAGGATTTTTAAGAGGGAAAATCAGCAAAAGAAGCTTAAAAAAAAAAAAAATGCTCTTCTGCTCCCAGTTGACACTAAAACTTTATCCTAACAAAATCCCAAATCTCTTCTGTATCGTGGTGACAGGCACAAGGGATATGGACATGGACAGTTCAGACACCACCATCTTGAAATTAGACTTCAATCCACTGTGGGTGTGAATAGGGAACCGTCTTGATTCCTACACAACAGCTCCCTGTCAGAGGCTTCCCCCACATCTGTTGCAACCTGCATTACACGACTGATGACCTGATGAGCTTCCGTGGGCTGGAGCAGCCATCTCTCTTGCCCTTGGAAGCACAGCTCTTCCGTGGATCACAACTGCTGGCTTGAAGGACTGGACCGCTCTCTGGAGGCGAGGCCCACTCTGCAGCTTCTGCTTGCTGCCATCCTGACACACTCTCTCCTACTGTTGGAAACTCAAGGTGCTACCCCTGGGTGAGGCCCGGGGACCCTCCACCCACTGCCTAGTACTAGTTGGGTGAGTGTCAGGGAATGGTAGGATCAAACAAATTTCCTTGAACCTGAAGCGCTGCATAGAACCATGGTAGGAATTTCACAACTTTTCATTCACAGCCATTCTAACAGTCGTATGCTCCACAGAGACCCACAGAAGATGGCCGCCCTTTCTGGGAGAGGCTGGTGAGTGAAGCGTGGTCAGAGAGAAGGCGCAAAGTCGGAACGTGGCTCGAAGTGTGTGTCTACCCCGAGAAGCGACAAGTGTTCTGTTCACAAGGAAAAAATCACCCTTAAGGACCCCCAGGCTTTCCATCACCTTCCGTCAGTCTGTTTTCGGATGGGTGAGGAAGCAGATCGCTCTGGCAGAAACCCACAATTGGGTCAGGGAATTAGACAAGGGGCCTTTCCCTTCTGCTGTAGGTGCTGCAGCCTCTGGGCTTAATGACAATTAACTGAAGTCAGCGTTTTCTCTAAGAGCAGAGGCTGAGGGAGGGAGGCAACTCCTTCATTCAGCTCGGAGGTGGTGCCGGTGTCGGCAGGTCTTCTGGGTGGCGGGTGTGTCCATGCTCTGTCTGGTGTGGTAGTGTCTGAGCTGCAGGGACAGGTCCCAGTGTCCCTGTACTGTGAACCAACTGAAAATCAGGAGTTCTGCTTCAGTGCATTATTTGAGGGGCCCTAAGACAGATTTTATTTGGACCCTTGTTATTACATTACCTCCAAAGTCCAAACCTATGTGTTTTTAATGAGCCAGAAAACTCTGATGAGCCTGAGACAGACTTACCGGTCCGCCCAGCAGCATCCGGTCACCAGGATGCTCTTGTATAGTCACCCTGGAAACCTAGCTTTCCGGTGGAAAGGAACCCAGGAGCGATCGAATCTGACTTCCCACTTTACAGAGAGAGGCCTTGCCCACCTTCACTCTTGGGCGTTGAGGCAAAATGTGGAAGGAGGTGGTATCAGCTCTCCCACCGGACCCCCGCCTGCCTGCCTCTCCTCGGGACTTCTTTCTCTCACCTCCTGCTGCTCTCACCCAGTTTTTAACAGAACTTTTCCTAAGAGGCCCTGCATTTCCTCCGTACGGCAGCAGCGTCAGCTCTTCCTTTCGGGAGGAAGGGCTTTATGGTGGCTGCAAAGAAGCAAATACGGGCACAAACTTCGGGTTATAAAATAAACAGGCCATGGGATGAGAGGTACGGTAAGCGGCCGGAGTCATCCGTACCACACACCTGAAAGTTACGAGGACAGGAGACCTCCAAAGGCGACAGCACAAGAGGAAGCCCTGTAACATGCTTGGGGAGGGAAGCTCATTAGACTTTTGGGCTTCATTTCACAACATACACAAAGAGTGAACCCTTACACTGTGCACCTGAAACTAATGCCACCGGTCGATTCTGTCTCAATCAACAAGGAGCAAACCTAAATGCCAAGATTATAAGGCAAGTCCATCTATAGAATAGGGAAGAGAATCATCTTCTAATTCAGGGAACTGATATTCAAGGGTGTTATGCTGACCCTTGAGGGTAAAGGGGTCCTGGATGAGGGGACCTGGATGAGGGGCTTCACCAGAGGGCACTACTGGAGTTTGAGGGACAGAGCAGATTAGCACCCAAGAGGGAAGTCAGTCGAGGTGGGGCATTGTGGTCCTTTCTCTCTGGGGAAGAAAGGCCAGTAAGAAGATGTTAGGACACCAGTTGTCTCCTTACTTCCACAGCATGGTTCTATAGGCTAACCCCATTAGGAAGCACACCGACGTGACAGAGACATAAAAGGACAGATGAACACAGGAGGACCAAGCTGCTCTAGGACCACGCAGCTGCATTTCAGACACTCACTCAGTGTGTCTGCCTCCCCCGCCTTGTCTGCCAGTTCTTCAGTAAAAGGAAAACACGAATCAGAAAGGGCATTTGGGAGAAAGCATCCATACAATAAAAATCACAGCTCTGTAGACAAGCACGAGATTATAAGAGAGCAGGAGTGAGGTCGGCGATAGGAAATACCCTCAGAGGGTTGCTATGAGAACTATTTCCAGTTCAAAACAACAGTGATGACCAACCTGATTCAATTAGTTAATTCTGCTGTCTCCATGCCGAGGTGGGGGGGTCAGATTACCAGTTAGAAACAGAACCCCGCCGTCCCAGCACGCCCGTCCCGGGAGGTCCGTGGAGTGGGGTCCTCTCCGACAGTGCGACGGGCCTGCTCAGCTTTCCAGCACCCGCGCTCGTCTCCAAAGGCCAAGGATGATGGCGAGCGTGGACTGACTTTAATCATTACTCTTGCTTTCCAAAAACACTGTCTTCATTATGAGTCGACTCTTTCTCTAAAAAACTGCGAGGTGCTGACAGGCCTCTCACCGAAGAGTTAGTAACCCAGCAATACTATTTCTGTGGTAATCTCGTTTCCCAAAAAAGCAAGGTCCACTTCTGGGGTGGGGTCAGCCACTTTCTCCTACCTCACACTCACAATTGTTTTATAACACTAGTCATGGTTTGGGGTGAATAAAGCCAGGCTGTTCTGTCTGCCTGAGTCAGAAAGGACAGAGTATTAACTGGCTGACAGATACGCGTGGTAGATGACGCTCCCAATAAGGCAGAGGTCTGCACTGGCAAAGACCACTGGGTTTGTGCTGCTTTTCCTAAATCCTCGTTCCTGGGATAATTAAGGAGCTGGGGGCAACCCGCCCATGTCCAACACCTGTTCCTCTGTTATAAAGAATCCCTTCATGTGGTGCAGGGAAACTCTCTCTCCTGTTTCTCTTTCTAGATCTTCTTGATGGTGAAGGAATGGTGGCCAAAAGAAAGATGGAATAAAGGGAGGGTGCCGAAGCCTGACATTTAATAAGGTCGGTAATCAGAACAGATAGGTTATTGTCACATCTGAGCTCCAAGTGGGGTCTGATTGATTGGGAAACGATGCAGTCCTGGTACATTATATCCTCAGATTTTCTGACAACTTTGGGTCTTAAGCTATTAGCTGTTAACTCTGGAACGTTGGCAAAAATTGAGGCAAAATCCTTGAAATTCTCATTGGTATACTCCAAGGGGATGACAGGGCTACTGTGAAGAGTGACGTTAGCATGAATGTGAATTTACTGTTAATTTTCAATCAGGCGCTAGATGTTCAACTTTCTTTTTGTATTATTTCTGAAAAACACCCACAGCACAGTTCAGCAGTATTTCTCCAACTTAGAGATGTCTGTCTGCGCTGCATTCTTCTCTCCGTTCTGCCGCCATTTCCAGTCCAGTTTGCGGGAGGATGGCACCCACAGCTACTGTCCAGCCCATCTTTCCCTGCGCTCCTGAGCACCCTCGCTTTGCCCACTGCGTTTGGGAAAAGAAAGACGCCTTTTTTTAGAAAAAGGATTCCTAAGTTTAGTGAGATGTGTTTCTGAGAAAAGGAAGCTTGGAGGTGTTGCTGCTGAGATTCTAAATTAAAAAAAAAAAAATTATTCTCGTATCTTTGACTCATTTGCTTTCTCCATTTTTTCTTTTGTAAAAATGGGTACCCTACCTATACTTTCCGTAGGCGATAGAGGGTTACGCTGAGGATGACGGTCTGTTTTGCACATTCTAGGTCCTTTCGCCCTGGAACGGAAAGCATCACATCGGCAGGACCATTTTAATATCGAACACTAATAGCCACTTCCAAAGTGTCCCCAGAGGGGATACTTTAGTGGGTGTTCCTGGCTGGCGATGGTGAGGTTAACCATGGGGACAGGCCACCTGACAAAGTGCCACACACAGCTCTGAGCAGATCTGAGGTGTCCTCCAACCCATAGTTAGAATCACTGGAAAACATTCACCCTAAAAAATTCCGGGGCCTACGTGCCAAACCTTAGCCAAATTCTCAATAAAGCTGAAAGCCTTCTTTTAAGACAGTGGATTTCTGGAAGCCTGGTGGCTCCTGCATCTGCCTTCTGGCTCAAGGACACCATGTGCCACCAGCAGCCTCAGCCCTTGCTCCCTGTGGCGAGGCTGCCACACCCGCCCCTCCGGCTCCGCACAGGGGCGGGGCTCCAGGAGACGGGCCTAGTTCTCACTTGGCAGGGACAGCTCATTGCTGTCCATCGGCCCATAAGTCAGATCCCAGGGGAACAGGATCAAGGGCTGGGAGCACCCTCCCGGCACCTTCTCTAGGGACGGGGGCGAGGCAGCCATGGCTTTGGACGGGCCGCCCGCCTGCCTTCAAGCACGATGAGAGCAGCCTCTGCTTCTGTGGCCCCGGCCCCTTCTTTAAGAGGGGCTCTTTGGCTGGCACACCTTGCCAGCTGCCCCCACCTGGGAGGAAGCCTGTTTGGGAGGAGACAGCAGCCGTGTGTACACCCAGCAAGTGATCCTCGCTCCCACCCTACATTGTTTGTTGAAATAAATATGGAAATAAGGCTGGGCAAGCCAGCCAAGCCAGCCAAACTGAAATAAATTCATCACTCATGGGCTCTCAGGGGAAGGCAACTGTGCATTTTTTTCTAAATGATTATTTCTGAAGCACTGAAGGAATGGCTATATCACTAATGAGGCCTGTGCGCCATGACTGCTGATTATAAATGACCCGCAAAGAGACAGGGGACAACGGCTAGAAGGGGGCCGGCATGAGGGCCACGGGGAAGAGCTCGGGAGATAGGGAGCACCCTAGCCCCCTCTGCTTTCCTGCGCCAGGCCTAAAGCCCTGACAGAGCACGGGACCCACTCAGTGTAAATTCAGTGACTGGAAAGGTGGCGAAGGCCCCCCGAGATGGAGAAGCTGCCATCTGGCCACCTGCACCTGTTTCTCCTCCAGGAGCACCCCAGCACCTGGCAGGGACCTGGATGGAGACGGTGAAGAGACATGAACCACAATGGACCCCTGACTGGTGTGAGGCTCCTGGCCCCAGGACGCTGCCCTTGGGAATGGAGGAAAAGGGCACCGATATCAACGCCGTTCCAGGTGGGACCTGTCCCAACCACTTCTGGGGGGCCTCCCGGGCCAGGCTGACCACGCCGGGCCTGCAACTGGGGGGCTGTCCTGCGGGACAAGAACACGTCACAAGCTCCTGATAAAACCTCTCAGAGCTTCGTGGTCAGAGGCACGATGATGTCCTATGTGCTTCAGGCCAATCTCTCCTGACCTGACCTGACCTGTGAGACTCACCCAGACAGAAGCACCCATGGGCAATGTTAACAAGAAAAGGCCTGGCAAGGGTAGACCCGATGAAGGAAGTGATCTGTCCCCAAGGGCAGTGCAGAAGGAGCTGGAGGTCCCATCTGGAATGGTGCATTACTCCAGGGAAGCGCACAAGTTAGCCTCACAGCCTTACACAATGGCCGGTGTGGAGAGGCTTCTGGGGCCAGGCCAAGCGGTGCTGGGGCAGCCTGTTACGATGCGCGCTGGTGGCAGGAAGCTCTGTCTGCCCTCTGCAGCGCACACGCCATCACGCGACACCCCGTGGGGCCCACAGGCAGCTTCGCTGTCACCGGCATCCTTCCTGCACACGATGTGTGGACAGAGGGCCCCGTGTGGCGGCTGGGAGGCCAGGCACTGGCTCTCTTGAGGAACTTGCCTGGCGGTGGCGATCGCCAATCTAACCAAGGGTTCCTCTGTCTCCTCCGGACAAAGAACCCTCGACACACGACATCTGGGGCTTCCAGCTCTGTCGGGCTGTCCGCCACCAAACGCGTCAAGGAGAAAAGGGGGAAACCAGCACTAAGTGTTAAGTTCCACTCCATTTAGTCCCACTTTCCAGTCTTGCTGGCTGAGGCAAGAGAGACACACGCAGCTGTCTCATGTCTGCAGCCCCCTGGGCCACCAAGAGCCACATGGGGAAGAGCGCAGCCTGAGGGCGCCACTCCGTTCATCACCTCCCAGGGGAGGACTCTGCAGCCCTTCCTTTCTCTCTTCTCCATGCTCGGTCAGACAAGCAGGGACTCTCAGATAATCAGGACAAAGGGACCCTCCAGCTCCAAGATGCCAGGCAGCTCCAACAGGGGCACAGACAGTGGTGGGCGCTGCCGCCCTGGACACAAGGCTCTAGGACCCCAACCCCAGCTCAGCTCCCACACCAAGGAGCGGCGTGTCACTATAAACAGCTAAGCCGAGTGTCACGTCAAGTGGTAACAAGGCCACTGCTGGATCTTTACAAGCGTGGTGCACTTAGCAGATAAAAACGAGCATCTTTGCGCTGGCCGCCACAGGTCACACTTATCGCCAGCGAGAAGAGACTGTGCCTCGCTGGAGAGGTGCTGCTAGCTGCCCGCCAGGGACATGACGTCGCACGGGCTGCCCCTCCAGCGGGACAGCCGCAGGGGCGCCATCTTTGTGTGTGTGCCCACGGGCAGCGCATCTGAGATCCTGACGCTCTTCCAACGGACGGACTAATTTCCCTGCAGGAGGCAGCTGGGCCGGAGACAGCCAATGTCAGGAAAGGCCTCTAGAACAAACTTGCTGGTCCAGGACCCTCTCTGCACCCGAAACCCCCTCCTCCTGGCATCTCAGTGGAGTCAGATGATATCAAGAAAAGGTCCATGTTTGCTGCAGGCTAGGCTGCCACCTGCAGGGGAGGTGTCCCCGGGGAGCACAGAGCCTCGGGGGCCCCACCGTGGGGATGACTCCGAACCAGACAAGGGCTCTGCACGTGCAGTGTGACCCCACTGGGTTCCAGCTCACCTGGGAAAACGGAGCCCTCGGAAGAGGTCAAACGAGCAGCGGAGTTGTAAAGACAGGAGGGTTGTTTTACTGATGCAAACATGCCCACTATTTTCGTAGATTTTTAAGCAGATAAATATGTGTTGACATTGTCGGCTTTTTTTTTTCAATTAAAGAAGGAACGGCGAAGGGTGACAGAATATAGGTTTCGGGTGTGCCTCGTGGTAAGTCAGCATCCGTGTGTGCTAGTCAGTTCACCGTCACCTGATTATTGGCATCATTAGTCCACATTTTATATGAGTGGAGAACGCGTACAAAGAGGTGTGTGACTGCAGGGCAGATCTGCTAGAAGGAAGAGAATGTGCACTTACGGACCACCTACTGTGTACCACCACATTACTATCCATCATCTAGTTCAGTCATTTCCACAGCCCTCGGAGGTAGGATTTCTAGATACACACAAAGACACACACACACACACACACACACACACTCCACACGCATGTGCACAAGCTGTGGAAACTGAGTCTTAAGGAGATTAATCAATTTACTCAATCTCACCCTCAGGGCGGAGTCATGCTGTGACCCCCCCCCCCAACTTTAATGTCCTTGCTCATCCATCCCAAGCAACTCATCAGACTTTGTGCTCCGAGCCTCTACAAGAAGCCAGGTGGTCGGATTTTTTGAATTATTGGGGTATTTTCCTCAGGATGCTGGACCTGTCAGAGGCTTCCAAGTTGTCTGGGGTCCTCCTCCTCCAGCAAAACTCTAACTGGGTAAACTGGCATGTCCCTGTTAGTTACAGGTGCTTTCTTCTCCCTCCCAAGAAAAGGTAGGACCCCATCTATAACTAATGACATCTGTTCACCCCCAAAACTCACTTGTTGAAGAAGCGCTGGCAATTAACTTAGCTCCCCAACCCAGCTCCCCCGTCTGTGGTGGAACTTGGCATCTGACAGGAGGAAATGCCATCCGTCTTTTGCCCGAGGTGAGTCTGCCTATGGATGCATCTCTGGGTACCTGTGTGAGCATGAATAACCACACCACATGGTAAGTGGAGAGCTCACAATCTTAGATGTCCTCCCCAGCCCCCGTCCAGGGAGGCAGAGGGCTCCAAAAACTCTGATCAAAACTGCCAACTAGATGGTCAGGTCTTAATTAGCTACATTGGAAGACAATGCAAAAACCCAAACCCAGACCTGGTTAGGTAAGAGTCATGAAAATCTTGCCCACATTTCTACCTTCTCAGCTCATCCACTCTTGCTGGAAAGGAGCTTGGGAACCACATCTTCAGAGATAAATGATAGACAGTTAGGATTACTCTCAAAGTTACTCTTCAAGTACCTTAATTTGTTTGCATCTTCTAAGGAAACAGCCCTCTCCTGAGCTTCATAATCCAAACTATGCTGTGTGGCCTGGACTGTCCTAAGCGGGGTCCCGGCTGTTTCCTGGTAGAAAGTCCCCTCTTTTCCCGAGACCTCACTCCCAGGCTGGCAGAGGCGACCTCCTGCGGGCGGCATGATGGCCTCAGAGAGAAACCCCACCCACAGAAGGAAAAAGCTTTGCCCACAGGGCCCCTGGGAGCTGCCATTTTCGTCTTCTATTGCTTTGCACTGACATTTTTAAATTATAATGACTCCGTGTCCCAAATGAGTCCTAAGAACATTCTGAATCAGCTAATTAATAAATCAATTGCTCTTCAGGATGGCATTTATCAAATTCACAACTCACCAGTGAGGTGAGGGCAGAGCAGAAGTTGGCAGCTGCTGAAGGGCGGCTCTGGGAGGCTCTGCGGATGGGGCCCCGCTTGTCCCCGCAGCGCGCCACGCTCTGGCTGTGCACTCAGCAGCTTCACGGAAGGACTCCCTGTTCGTGCCCGTGGGGGCGCAGTTTCGTCGGCCCAGGCAACTTCCACAATAGGAGTCGTCGCTTCAAAGAATGACAAACAGGAGCATCCCCACTAATCAGACACTGATGTCCCATCTGGTGGTAGTAACTGGAACATCCTCTGGTCACACCGTTGAACTAAGATTAGAATCAATTAGATGCCACCGCGTGGATGTTGGTGGCATATTCTGGTGTCTTTATCTTGTTCATTAGACACAGACAGGATGCGGGGGCTGACTGTCCCAAGCAGCAGAGGAGACCGTGGGTGAACATTTCCATCTCTAAGACCGGATGATACTTTTCCTACAGGCTTCGGATTCACAGCCTATACATTTTAAATTGGTTGTGACAATTCGGCTGTCAGAACAGCGTGCACTACTGCTCTTAATCGTCAGCTTAGTGCCTCGTGAGACCTCTGCTTCTCCAGCACAGGGCTTGCCCTCCCCGCCAACACAGCCACTGCTCTTCTTCACACCACGCTGAGGGCAGGCGTGGGCACTGACAATGTGGGTGAGAGGGGGGCTGCCCCCACGCACAACCGTCCACAGAGCAGTAACAGAGATGGGCGGGAAGACGAGGCAGCAGAGAGGCGGACAACCACCAGGCCACAGTCACCAAGGCGCGGCTCGATGCGGGCCACATTAGACAAGCTTCTTTCCTTCATTGTATGGTCGACATGGTTCTTCTAGAGGAGACTGTTTTTTTTTTTTTAAAGAGATAATGGGTTTGACTTTTCTGTCAAGGAGTCACTCGTGTCTAATAGCTCCCAGAGTCTAATCCACAAGGTGACAACACGTGTGTGGGTATCAGAAATGGTGCCGCGTCCAACAGAGAGGGCACACCAATGGAGGAAGACAATGGAAGGGGGAGAAGCGGTGAGGGAGAGGAAGATGGGGAGGCATTAGACATAGGCGTCCTAGGCAAGGTAGGTAGAAAGGGGGTCAACACAGAAGTGGGACAAGTCACAGGAAGTCAGAATGGAATGAGAAGAGGGCATCTGTAGCCAAAGCCAGAGTGTTCAAATCAGGTCAAATTGGCAGAGATGCTCAGAGAGGAAATGAAGCTAAAAAATCTAACTTAGGACGAGGAAACTCCATTTTCCTAATGGCAGGTTCATTTGTGAACACAGAGATGTCAGAACATTTCCCTTCACGCCCGTATTCTTTTCACGGTGGCACTAAGATCTCACACTGTCAGTGATATCAGAATCAGCCTGATATGAGATCAAGACAAAGCAGGCAGTGACTCTGAATATACATTTTACTCATCGCAATGTTTTTGGATTTGCAACAGATGCTGATGTGACCTCGGGCCTTTCCTAGGATGTGATTTCTCAGTTTCTCTCTTGTAGCCCCATGACTACATCTAAGTAAGTGGCATGCATTAGTTTCATTGGTACCGCCATCTACTACACCTGAGCATGATAATTCTGAAATATAAACTGAATAAATACATAGGTAGGTCATTTTCAAAACGATTTTTATTTGCTCAACAGATTGAATCTGTGTGGTAGAAAAATTACAGTGGGTTAAGTAAATCCTGAGTCAGAGTTAGGTTTACAGGGTATTGTTATCTTTGACCCTTCAGTCTAGAATATATTTTTAGGTGCCAGAGGAAATCCCAACATTCAGATAAACAGAGAATTCACAGAGTGTGAAATGCCCCAAGCAGACTTTCTTATAGTTATTTGTGACAGCTTGACAGTGACAAAAAAAATCAGGAGCTGAAATGCTTTTCCCTCAACTTGCAGTTGACTTTGTCTGCAATCCTCGAACAATCATTTTGTGCCTTAATTTCCCTTCCTGCAGATTGCTGGGGTCCTTGAGACAAGAAACAGCTAGCCCTGTACCTTGTTTTTAACTTGTTGGATTCTATCACCAAACTAACCATATTTGTCTAGAAGGGGAAGAGTTGAGTAAATAAGCGATCAATATATTAATAATTGTTTAAACATTATTTTACATGTGAAGATGCACTTTAAAATTGTCATTAGTTTATGATCTTTGGTGGCAGAGTGTCTCTCTGCAGTCAGTCCTTAAAAAAGAGTTCTGTGTAGACATTTTTGCTTCTCCTCTAGACTTAAAAAGACCTATTAGGTGCTTTTAGCAGAGCATATCTTGTAATTTAGCCCAGTCAAGGTAATTCGTTCTATAGGAGGGACACTGTGGTTCTTCCAGGTGAAGCTAGTATCATACTCTTTGGCAGCAGAAAGGCAGTGTGTGTGTGTGTGTGTGTGTGCACGCACGTGTGCACCCTAACAGTACAATGAGACTGTATAGGTCTGCTTTTCCCCATGCTATTAGGCTGACCATACATAGTTTTAAACAGCACAGTAGTTTGTTTTATTTTTTTTTTTTCATATTTCCTGAGCGTCCATCATTTTAATATTGTCCCATCAATGTTGTCCTGTTTTCAATAAACCAGGGCTGTCTTTAATGCAGAGCAAAAGGGGAAGTTGAGTTGCCTGGGGCCCAGTCTGTTGATGGGCTCCAAAGCAGCTGCCCCTTTCACCCCATGCTAAAGACAGCCCTTGCCAGCACTGACTGTGGCAAGCCACGGCTGACACTGCTATTCCCGCCCCTGAGAGGAAACAACCCTCCAGCTCCCCCAGGCACCTGCTTCTTGAAAGGGAGCAGAGCACTGCAGCACGGTTGAGCTGTAGGTAAGTACTGTGGGGATTATTTCTGGTCATGTAGGGTTCTCTCTGGCACTAGAGGGTTATCTTTGGCACTGTTGGGGTTATTGGGCATTTCTGGCACTGGAGTGGTTAAAGTAGCATGTGTTTTAGGCAAGACATTTAGAGTGGGGCTTATAAGGTTGCTGAATTTGGTTTTTGTCTAAGGTGCCCAGATTCATTGCACTGGCCCTGACTGTGTGTATGAAGTCCCGCCGGACCGCATGTCATTACTACGTGATCAATCATTGACCGGCATCAGACAGCAGCTGTTGCTGGCCGGCTGCTCTGCCTCCTCCTCCTCCCTTAGTCACCAGTGCATCACCCTATCCTGTGCTTTGCCATGCCAATGTCCTGTTTTTGGATCAAGGAAATACGGTCAGCCTACATATCCAACAAGATTTTCACAGTTCACAGTCGGATTTTCTGAAGCTGGGCAGGCCAAAGACAGCGAAATAGTACTGATCTCAGACTGACTTGCAAGTGGGTATAATTTCACTACTTACCACATATTCCTGCTTCCTTACCCTCTTTCTCTGGTTTGTGTTCTTCCCTGCCACCCTCCCTGGTTCCTCTACCATTCAGGCTGTGCAAAGTTACACTGTTACAAAAAATACATCTTTTCTTCTGGGTTGGTCTAGGTGACCGCTCACCCAGGTAAGTGGGAAGAAGGGCATGTCTCCCGCATTCCATCTGGTGAGCAAATCATAGCATCATCTTGTACGTGGTTGCTGAAAGGCGTGAGGGCTTACATCACGCTAGTTTTCCACGTGTTTCCACGTGTACCCGATACTGTTACTCTCTCTGGGACACCTGACGACTCAGGTCATGGGGAGGGTTAGGTAAGCCGGGACGCCTCTTTGGCCTTTTACATATGATTTAAAGAGTTGAAAACAGCGCTGAGGCAGACTCTAGGAGGCAGATTGCAACGGTGAACTGCTCGAATTAGGCCAGACTCAATCCGAGGAGTCTTCAAAAATACTTTCCGGCCACGCCTAGATGCTGGTCACCAAACTCTGGGTAAGGAAAGCCCACTTGACCTGATAATGGTTTCACTGTCATACACTGCTTTCTTGTTGGGCAATGCTGGCCAGTAAAGGAAAGTGGATTTGCAGAAAATGAATGACAAATGCCCTGTCACGGTCACTGGGGCCCCGTCGCCAGAAATCGTCTGTCTGGGACTCAGGAAGACAGACTGTGCAACGTTTTGTGTGCTTATTTATTGGGTGTTATGTTCAAGCTGGGCAGGAGGCTATTTTTGGGACCTCCAATCTCATGGGTTTGATCTGTTTTTTTCTTAAGCACGCTTGCCTAGTAAATTATATATTGTCAGCGACCCTGGGGTGCACAATCCCATCGTTTTTAATATACTTCTCCATTCTGACAAGGAGCTTCAGTGGCTTGGAATAATCCTCTCCAATTGACAAAAGCCGCCCCCAATTTCTGAGTTTTTAAACCATTAGTGGCTGATCAGCTGCAACAAATACGCTGCCGCCGTCGCTGCCGCTGCACCTAATGATTGAATTTTAAATATTCATGATGGATGGATGTCTGTGTGCGCGCAGCCATGACAGCGCCGGCGCGGCTTCTCACCAGGGCACCGTGAAAGCTGAACAGAAGCTGCCTGTGTCGGAAATTTCCTGGTTAAATATTCCAGTCATTAAAAAAAATTATTCTATCATATAGACACGCAGCATGAAAGCGTGAGCGACACGCGTCTACAAAGAGACCACGTTGCAATGGGCAGAATCCTTCCCTCGAAAGTAGTCCTTTCATCCTTGAAAACAAACACCAGTGAGCGCACCAGCAATCCTGATCGGTTATTTTGGGTTGTCATGATTTGGCATTTTCTTATTTTTGTTTGTCTCTGTTTTCAAATTTTTTTTTTCTGCAATAAACATAAATGATTATTGTCGGCTTGTTAACTTAAAAAAAATGCCAAGCTAAGCAAAATAACAATTTTGCCGTGGAACCCAGAGGAAAAAAATTCATTGAGAAATAGGGACTTCTAACTTATATTTAAAAAGGCCCATATAAAAAGAGATGATAATCAGTTTTGCCTAAGTTTTAGCTATGGAATCACACCTATTTTTTTCTCTAAGAGGAGAGCAGAGGTCAGCCAATTTGGGGAGAAAAGAGAATAGCGTTCAGAAAAGAAACACCCTTTCTGTGATACAGCACACGTCCTCTGTGGCTGCTATTTGTGGCTAAGATTATAAACAACTGAGAAAAATTAGCTGAGTTCAAAAATGCCCGAGTTTCAATCTGTGAGGATGAGCTTCTATTTCTTTCTTGTTTCTTCTCTTTCCTGCTCAGCAATTTCTCTGCTCCCTTTCATATGCGCCCCCTTATCTGGGAATCTTCTGACCCATATATTGAAACTCGATTCAATCTCACTGTTTTGGGCTTTACCTTCATACTTTTTCCCCCCCTCACATGGGTATACATTTAAGGGTGTTTAGGGCTATCCTGATCACAGGGCAAGGGGATCATAATGACCAAACAGCTACCAGAAAGAGCAAACCTGATATACTGGAAATGCTCGGTGTGTGTGAACAAAAATAAAGGTTTGCTGTCCTGCAAGGGGAATCTTTCCACGCGTTCTGCAGTCCAGAGACTCAATGGTTAAAGGGAACGCTGTGTTGAGTGCTGGACTGTGATTGGTCCCTAGAAATTTCCTGCAGACGAGGATTAGAGCAGCTCAGGTTCTGTGTCTACAAGGAGCACGAGGGAAAAAATAAGACAAGGTCTGAACCAGCAAACAGCAGGCTCAACAGCGATGGCTCAGCTGGTGACAAGGCTAGATCACCTGAGTATCCAGAAGAGAGGGAAACAGCGGGCATGGAGAACGGGGAGGCTGGGCATGCTCCCTGGAAAGAACAGTTTACATTTTGAGTCTAAAAATCACTCACTTGCGTCCTAACACTATCGCGCCCAGTGGAAATGGAACCCTCAAGTGCAGACTGGTGACCCCCATGAGACCCCCTGTATCGGCACCAACGCTCTTGACTTCTCATCTCTGCTCTCTTCTCTCAAAAGATGCCTCGATGGCTCATTGGTGCTTCACTGTATTTCCTGGAAATTTTACATAAAACTCTGAAGGGCTGTTTTTCTATCATTGTTAATATTTAAAGTAATATTTGGTATTTAAGTAGAAATTATGGAGGACACTATCTTACAAAAAACGCAGCTGAGTATGCATGCTAGGAACAAAATCTACACATGCACATTACACTATATGAGAAAACAAAACAGAACATGTGCTTCCCGGCTCATGTGAGACAGACGGGTGGGATGACTGTTACTGTTGCTTGAAATTCTCACTTGCCTAAAACCCTGCTACGACTTGGAGTTTAGATTCAGGGGCCTCGTCTTTCCCTCTGAATAGACGCTGTGTATTTCTAGCTAGTCTTCCCAGAGCTTATATCAGGACAAAGGAAAAAGAGCAAGTCGTATTTTGTGAAATCTCAGCTTCCGTGTGATGTGGTGTCAAGGAGAAGTCAACATTTCAACAGCGGCAACAAGCAAATCACCCACCATTTCTAGTGTTTCTAGTGTTCTCAGCGTCTGCCAGCCAGTGGGTGTCACTGTGTGGTTAAGACAACCGTGCATCAGATTTGCCCAGCTTACGCGGCTGTCCCGGCAACCTGTTCGGATAATGTCCCTTTTCACCCTCCACAGTGTCTGGGGTTGGACGATAAATTAGACAGAATTGTCTGAGGTTTTCCATAAGCCCGTGAGATAAGCTAGTTGTCAACCTCTAGCACAGGAGCAAACCTCAATTTCATAGATTTTCTTTGCTTCTGTAAGGACTGCTGAGGTTAAAGCTTTTGCTGCATACAACACACACACACATTTCTATCTATCTATCTATCTATCTATCTATCAATCATCTATCCATCCGGGTCAACACAGAGGATTATTTATAAGACTAAAGAACACAAGAGAGATGACTCCATCAACATGTAGAATGTCTGACTCCAGAAGACTCCCCTACTCAAAGACCCTCTTTCCAAAACATTGGGAAATTATGGCAGTTTTGATGCAATCTCTTTGGATTTTAACATGTGTTCTTTTGGTGACTTGGGTTCCAGAACATTTTCTAATTATGTTCTCCTTTCAAATACCATTCCTTCAGGTACCTTCCTTCTGAAGGGACCGTGGCTCTAGAATCCTGCAGAGCCCCTGCTGGGGCTTCTAGAACTGACCAGCACCAAGAACTGATAGTCGGCCTCTTCTCAGATACAGACCATCACATGTACGACACCCTGACTTCTTCGGGGTGCTGTTTATTGACAGCCTAGGTCTGTTGTTCCTGGTATCACAGATTAACATGCTACTGGATAATTATCTTCTTCTCCAAAAGGAAGGCCAGCTTCTTTTTCTTCTTTTCCTTCTACAAATCCACTTTCTATTACCAATGCCCGGGCTGTAAATGCTGAGAGGGAAATATGGAAGAAAAGGGAGAAAAAGAGGAAGAAAGAGCAACCAGATTATCTAAGAATATATAATGTCTTCAGGCCTTTTCTCTTCTCAAACACTGACGAGCAACATGGAACAGAGGGTCCATGTTCCAATGTGGGCCCAATAAAAAGACTATGCGAGACAGGGGGTGTGGGGGGCAAATAAGCTCAGGCCCTTTGCAGAGAGTGGCTCTGTGTACATGGCTGCAGGACCCCTCTTGAGATTACAAAGGAAGAGCGCGTGCTTGTGTTTGCAGACGGATCATTTCAGCTTCTAAGCAGACTGTCCTCCTGTTAAAAGAGTGGTCACTGTGAAGGGCTCATGACTCAAGGAGGGTGAAGAGGGTTTCCTGCATGAAACGGACCTTAGAGACTTGGTGAGTGAGTTGCAAGGGGTCATGGCAGGAATCAGAGAGGTGAACCCCCTTCTAAGCCTACACACGTTCTCTCAGGAAAGAAAGGGGTTCTGAGAACCGATCACCTGCAGCTAACTGAAATCTGAATTGCACTGGCCATGTAGTAAGGCCTTTACTCTGGTCTGCAGCGAGGTCATCACCAGCTGGAGTAAACACACAGACTAACACAGAGATCCCCACATCTGGGAAGCAGGCCCAGAGGAAGCAGACATCTTGGGATGATGGAAAACAGATTTCGGAACACTTGTTCTATTTTGCTAGAAGTCTTTAACAGAGTATATCATCACCACTTTATTGAACAAAAGCTTGATGAAAACTTGGCAAAGCATAGCGATTTCAGGGATAGGTTTCATAGTTTCTTTGTTTAAACCTCTCTGCAAATCAACGTGTGCCATCAGCACAGTCAGAGAGTGAAATGGAAAAGATCTAGAAGGTACCACGGGTCAAGAAGTGTGGAAACCGTCATCGACAGCTTCATTTTATTCTTGGTTCGGGACAATTCAGGGGCTGAGCATTCTCAGCTGGGTGGTACGGCTCTTCTCTGAACCATCAGCATCACATATTGGTATTAGCATCACGATGGTCCAAGGGCATCCTATTTGCCAGGAGCACTCGGGTTGATTGTCTCTGCCTTCCTCACAGACTCCGCTCTTGTGACATCGAGACAGCACATCAGCTTGTCTCCTGGCTTTGCCCTGGTTAGCTGGGTGGACTGCGTCAAGTCTAGTACTTTCTATGGGCCTCACTGTCCTTACATATAAAATACTTCTCCTCCTAGATGAGGATTTAAAGGTGTGGAACCGTGACAATGACAAATGATGACTACCCTGATGATGCTCGGATGGTATGGGACACCTTGGGCAGAGAACACCAGCACACGGCACCTGCCAGAGCTAGCAGACACCTCCACCTCCAGGGCACTGCACGCCTTCTGCTCCAAACACTTCCACACACGGATGAGCAAGGGGCTGTGAACCCATCATGTCTCACTTACTCAAATGGTACCACTGAAAGAGCTGCGACTTTCTTACAGTGACCGTATGTTCCCCCTGACATGGCAACAACCAAATGAGTCTTGCAGAGGACGCAACTGTGTCTGGGTACAGAACAGAGTCCTCACTTTCAAATTCAGCGAGGAGGGCAGGTGTGCTGCAGGGATGCCTGCTGGGTGGGATGCAGAAGCAAAGCTGGAAGGATGCTCTGAGCCTTACAGAAGGGCCTGGAGGGTTTCCGAGCTGGGTGATAAGAACAGGAGGCCTTCAAAAGGCAATCGAGTCTGACCAGCTGCTGACAACAGCACCTCAGTGCCAATTCCCTTGCACCCCAGGCACCCCAGTCAGGAGGCTAGAGGGAACCATGGGGAAGAAGCCTCAGGATCCCCTCCCCAAGGTTAAGTGACCGGAGCAGGTAAGAACCAGCTCTGCCCGTTTCCTGCTCTGAGACCTGATACTTCCCACACTCAGATACTTCCCCTGAAAACAGATGAAATAAGGCTGAGAATTAAGTCAGGTGTCTGTAAGTTTTCAGCTCACAGACTGGTAGACAGTAAATGTTCAAGAACGTGCATTGATTTTGCAACTAATTCTTTAGTTCCCAAAGAGAAAATGGAGGGTGGGGCGGGGGGAGAGAGCCAGAGGAGAGAGAGACAGAGATGAGAGAGAGACAGAGACAGAGACAGAGAGAGAGAGAGAGAGAGAGAGAGAGAGAGAGAGAGAGAGACAGAGAGAGAGACAGAGAGAGAGACACAGAGAGAGAGAGAGAGAGAGAGAGAGAGAGAGAGAGAGAGAGAGAGAGAAAGAGGGAGGGAGAGGGAGAGAGAGAGGGAGAGGGAGGGAGAGGGGGAGAGAGAGACATGGTGACTTGAAATTCACAAGATGCAGATGAATGGCAAAATCTAGAGACTATATGACCTTCTCGCCACCATTACACGACATTTCCTCCAAACTCTATGTCAGTTCTGAAGCTCAATGTCTCCCCAAGATGACCATCCGTTGAATGGCCTGGCTGAGCTCTGAGCACCCTCCTAGGTCTAACAGACCCACAACATTGAGGGCCTGAGGACACAGAACTGCCTCTCCCCGTTCTGTTAAAGGTGAGGTGTATTTTCATGGACAACCCAATTGCAGACAATCCACTCACTACTGGGCTGGGTCTGGCGACCACAGCACAGAGCAAAACCAGGCTCTCAGGCCCAGGAGATCTCGGTGCAGAGTGCGAACTGTTCCACACACAAGATCACCTAGGGCTGAGCGCCTTTTGGGGAGTCCAGTCCACTCTTACTGCAGAACACGGCGTGGGGGACTTCAGCCACAGCGGTCTCTCCAGCAACGAGGCGCTGCCACGATGCCACTGAGGCACACCTGTCTGCCAATGGCCCCAGCCTGGTGGTGGAATCTGAGCTGAGGCTCAAGGCTCACTGTGATCATTCTTCAGCTCCCTTGCAGCTCCCATTTCCTTAATCACCTGTCTCTCACCCAGGAGAAATGGAAACCAGCCTGTTTAATGGCCTTCCTCCCTCTGCTTTCAATTCTAAATGAATGGCCTCGGTCCTGGGGGTGCCCCTGTGTCTTGGCTCCATCTCTTACCACTACACTTGCTATGTCTTCGCGTCTGAGATTTCGTGAAACCTCGCTGGAGGATGAATGAATGGGGTGTCACAGGGGCAGGTGTCGTATGTTAGGCAATCCAGTCCTCACTCGATTTGAATATGAGCTTCATTCCGGGCTGCATGCGGTGGGTAATCAATCTCGGGTCTGACACTCTGGGAAATCTGAGGGAACGAGCCATGACATGATCACAATGTTATCTGCAGAGATGAACTGATGTCAGAAGGAAAAGTTTATCAGTGCATCTATCAGAGACGAGAAATCTGCCCCCAATAAAATGGCTCTGGGGATGTTTTACAGTGAGAGCAATTTCTAAAAGGACCCTCTCCTTCCTCAACCCAGGTTTGAGATTTACCATCCTCGTGACTTATCTACATGCATTGCATGGTGTTTGCTTCGCAATTCCAAAGGATTTCAGTGCTTCGGGTTTAAAATCACCAGGGAATTTATAAGGAGTGAAAAATATTCCGCAAGGGTTGTTCGACAGTCCTAAACCTAAAGCCTTACCTTTGTATAGCTTCCGCTGCTTCACAACGTGCTTTTACATACATGAGCCCATCGCCGTCATGAGCACGAAGGGTCTGATAATGTTTGGAGCGCATGAGACTAGTTCAGCTCCACGGAGACCGCGTTTCACACGCCCTCTTTCTTTCTAAGTTTTAATTTCCACGTGGCAGCAAGGAACGTCATGGGTCTACAGGAGAACAAAACTGACGTGTTACGAGGAAGCCCCTACATGCTTCCTTCCCAAAACTCGTCATGAAATTGTTCTCATTCAAACATAGGCTCTGGACACTCCCTCTCCCCCTTTCAGACCGTGGGGTCGTACTTCTGCTGGGACAGCCACCTGACACAGTCCCTTCCCCACTGTCTGGATCATGTGTCACTTTTCAGGATTCCAGACACACCATTGCGACCCGTCTCCCAGCTTGTTCTGCTCAGCCCTGCACCCCGCTTTCTCCTCTGTGAGCCACACGCCCTGGCGGCAAGGCCTTGTTTTTGTCTCAGCACAGGACAAGGCGCAAGGGAGTTAGTTATTCAGTTTATCTGGAAAGAAGGGAGAGAAAGACCCTAGGGAATAGATGCCAATGGAAAGTGTGTGTAGTGAACGAGAGGGTGCCTGGAGTCAAAGAATATTCGGGAGCAGTAAGAGAGACAGAACTCCTATCATTTAGGAAGTCAGATTCAAAGGAGGCAGAGCAGAGGAGCCTGGAGAAAGATCCTCCTGCTGGAAACACGACACAGGGACCCGCCGTGAGGGTGCCTGAGTGCACACAGCAGAGGAGACCTCCACCCTCTCCCAGCTTCCAGGATAGAAGGTTCTGGGAGGTGGGATGAGCAGAAAGTGCCGGATCATCAGAGGCTGGGGATCAGAAAGCCATGCGAGGCTCCTCCTGACCTGTTCCACCCAGGGGGCTAAAGGTGGGCGGAAAGTCTCTCGTACGAGGTCTGGAAAGTGTGGCGCTGGCACTAAGGTGACAATCTGCACGAAGCTGGCGCCTTTAAGAAAAGCAGCACCCCATCACCCCAAACCTTGCCATTCTGGGAAGACTGGAGCGTTCTGGAAGCCCCTCCCAGCCACCCAAAGACCCTAAATCAACAATTCTAATGTTGGCTGTGATTGAAGAAAATCATTTGTAACTCTTCTGAGATGGCAACTAATAAACCCTGCCTCTGTGCTATTTTGTAACATCCACAGATGCCTAAGCAACACTAGATATAAGTACACAAAGGGAGGGCAGCACTGTGAGTGGGTCCCCATTTTAAATCACAGTCATCAAGACACTTTGGAAAACCCCAGCAAGAAAAAGTCATGGAAACAGCATCACAGAAGATAATTAATTAGCATAGGCATAATGAAGTTTGGTAATTTGAAACAACAAACAGAACCCAAAGCAAACAGGAAGCACAAATATCAGTGACATTAAACACCAGAGAGAAAGAGGAGTGGGGAGCCAGCTTAACCTCGCAAGGGCTGGACTGCTGGCGGAGGCGGGAAGGGGTTTAGAGGAGATTAGGGAAGATAAACAAGCAATCTGTTGAGCAGCTCGCTCTTCATTCGGCTGCAAGCATGCAGCTAAGAGCTGGTGGGCTTCAGCCCCTCAACAAAACCAGGCGGCCAGGCCACAGGGAACTGCTGGCTCTAGAACCCCACAGAGGGCCCCTTCCCCAAGGCTCTCTGGGAAGGCGCCTTCCAGATTCTTCTTTGGTAGATCATAAATCAAGATGCTGATAATCTTTTGCGTGTGTGTGTGCCTATTGTCTTGATTAAAATAGTACTGTTTATCCGCAGAACCTGAGCATTTCAGAGACTGGACATTAAGGGTCGCGTACCCAGCCACCCATCAGTTCATTGAGTGGGCACCTGGCCCCTGAGCACCTCGGGCGATAGGGACCTCATCCATCCTGAAGCACGGCTACCCTCCCCGAGCAGCTTGGAATATTAGCACATTTCCTTGAGCTTGAGTCCAAATTTGTCTTTCTGAAAAACCCACCTTTGGCCTCTGGGTACAGAACAAATCTGCACCAGTTGCAATATGAGAACCTTTCAAATATTAGAAAATGCTATTATGGACCACCCGCGTCTTCTCCGCTGCAGGTGACACAGACACTGCTCTTTCAACCTCTCGCCACACGATGTTAATATCTTTCACCGTCGCGGCGACTTTTCTCTGCACCCAAGCCAGTTTCCCGCTCTCCCTCAAGGGTGAACACACACCACACTACGTGGTCACACACACACCAGTCACGGTGGACCATCCCCACCTTTCAGGGGTCACCATGTACTTCTGGATGCCAAGGGGCACTGCTTTGCTTACTGAATATCTTCAAGGTGACATCTGACACACGCTGATTTGTGAGGACAGCAGTCATTCCTATTCTATACCTTAAGACCCAAAAGACACAGAGAGGTTAAGTGACTTGTTGAAAGTCACACAGCAAACCTTACTTACTGGCAAACTTTACTCTGATTCCTGATATACTTTATTGACTTTTTTTTTTTTTTTTAAAGAGGAAGGAAACAGGCAGAAATGAAGACGAATAGGCAGCAAGGAAGAAGCTGCATTTATTTTCTTATTTAGTTGCTCACTTCTGGTTGTCTCCCCCTCTCCCCAAGCCCCCACCTCATCATGGTGCACTTTATTTGGATAGATTCTGCCCAGTCTTGCACTAGTTTCTATTGCTCCTTCCCTATGGAACAGTCATGAATCCTCCCAGCCCCATCAAACGCCCAACTTAATAAATGGGCTGTTTTATCCAAGTCATTCATAAATTTTGATGAGGACAGTTGAGGACAGAAGATTCTTGGCTTTTTTTTTTTCCCCCAAGTTCAATGGAATGATTCTGTTTGGTCAAATTATGCATCTTTATGTAAAAAATGAATTCACTGTAAGTTCCTTGAATGCTTGTCACATGTTTCTTTGCATCTCGCACAGCTAGCTCATACTCAACACAAATGGCTGAAAGCAGTCCTGTGTGTGGAAATGTGAAACCCGGGGGAGTTCAGGCGGGCACACGCAGGCCTGCAGTTTGAGGGCTGGACACACACTCTCAGCTGCTGCCTGAGCTGTCCCCGCAACCTCTCTGCTGGCAGATGCTGCTCTATGCTTTCTGTGAGTCAACAAACCCAGGACATAAGGTTTGGAGATGGAGGATCGAACCAGGCACTGAGCATTTTAGAAATTTAATATTTAAGGTGACATGGGTTACTCCTGGGTCAGAAGTCAGGTCACCTGCAATAACGCCTGGATGAGTAATAACTGTCTACCATGGCAGGATGAACCCTGGAACCTAGAAACTGATGTAAAGGTAAATAGAAGCCTCTGGTTTGCCCCTCACCTCTGAGGATGCCGCAACACATCAGTACTACATCAGCTCTCAAAACATCATGACACTGCAAAGCCAGAGGGCTGCCCAAGACCTCTGTACCATCATCCATCTCAGCACGGCCTGCCCAGGTGTAGGTCTGGTTTCCTTCCCAGGTGCACACACTCTGGAAACTGCTCTGATTTTATCCTGCAAAGACTGGACTTCTGATACCAACGCTATCAGAAGTTCTCCTATATTTTTTATAAAATACCTCCAACTACATTGGAGTAAGGAGAACTTCAATTTCAAGTTAATTGAATTCTTAATTAAAGAACACAACAAATAATGAGTACTTAATACATGTCAGAAAAGGTATTTGTGCATTTACATGCATTATCTCATTTCATGGCCACAATTTTATGAGAGACAGGCTGAATGACTCCCAATATACAGACAGGCAAACTGAGACAGAGAGGCTAATTACCTTGCTTGCAATTAGCACAGAATTAAAACCCGAGTCCAGCATGGACACTTCACTTCTGAAATGTAATGTGAGAGTCAAGGTCTTCTAAGAAGCAGAGAGTAAGGCATCTTCAAGTGAGCAAGGGCTGGCTTCAAGTGTGCAAAGAATTTTGGTTTTTTAAGGATGAACACTGGTGTGAGAGAAAACAGGAGCGCGCTAGAGAGGACGGGAGAGCGGTCAGGAGGCTGCGCAGGCCTGACCGAGTGAGGGTGAGCGCAGGGGGAAGGTCTGAGGCAGCCCCTCCATCTGGGGGACGCCTGACCCGACTGGGGGGAGCCCAAGTCAAGGTGACCTCCGGGCCCGTGTCGCCTGGGAACGGGCCTGCGTTAGTCACCGGCTGGGTGACGTGGCAGTGTGGCCTTGTGGCAAAGCAGCCTTGAGTCCCGAGAGCAGCAGCCGGGCCTGCAGACCAAGCTCAGGGCCCCACACATTCCTTGAGGCCTCAGCAGAGATGCACTTGATGCGTCTGGAACATGTGAAATGGAAATATTATCAGGAGACTCGTCATTTATCAGCAAAGACACATCGAAACCCACAACCTGCGCTGGAGTCACTCCCTCCGCCTCTAGCTGTGGACGGAGGGTTGTGTCCACGGGGTCAGGCTCCGGTCAGGCTCTGGTCGCCACGGGAGTGGGCACAGCCCGGCACCGGGGCCAGAGGGACAGCAGTTCTCGCAGTGTCTGGAGAGGGCCCACTGAGGCCTACAGCTCTGCCTCCAAAAAATGCTCCGAGGACGGGTCTGAGGAGTCTCCAAAAAGCTCTCTGGAGAGGGCATTCTTGTAGCCTTGTTCCCGAAGGTTCCCGCAGAGGAGCGTCCAGTGCCTCAGGGGCGCCAGCAGGGAAGTTCCAGGGACGCCCCGCTGCGCAGGAGCTGCTGCGCACTGGCCTCTCTGTCTTCTCTTCTGCTGTTTCTCTTGCCCCAGTCACGCCAGCCATTACTGGCCCGCAAATAGAGCGAGGCAGACCCACTTCCTTTGCTCTGAGGAAACCCGGGAGAGCCACGCTGTCTGCTGGCTTGACCTTCGTCGGGCAGGGGCACCCTGCCTCGCCCGCCTCTGAGCTCAGGCCTGTACCCAAGAGGCGCTGTGATGCGTGGACAAGTGGTAATGAATGAATGAACAAGCCTGCGAATACCCATCTGAGAAGTGGGGGCGCCGGGGGAGAACAGGACTCAGGGGCCCCGCATCTCGTGTGGAGCCGAGAAGCTTGGCCTCTGCAGTGGCAGAGCGGGCCTGAGGCCTGGTCATGACTGGCCACGCGATCTTGCTGAGGCCGGTGAAACAGGGAGTTTCAGTTTCCTCTTCTGCAAAATGGAAATACGAACAGTCACGCCTTCATTACAGGCCTGCACCGAAGGTGGGAACAGTATACGGAAAACGCATACACACTGGCAAACACTCACTGTGATAAAAAGACAAAGATGAACTCTTGTTACAGTATCATGATCCCTGTTCTGCTCATTTGTACATCAGGAGACTTCTGGAACATTAAGTACTTGTTTCTGAGTCTCTTTTTTATCTGTCAAATGTGCCTGAAATACTGCTTCTTCCTCTCGAAAAGGGAGATGAATACCTTCGCTTTGAAGGACTATAAAACGCTTTACAAATGGAAAGGGGGCTTGACGTGTGTCTCCTAATCTCCAAACTTTCTTCCTCCTTCTGAGATGGCTCAGAGCAAGCCGTTTTCTTGTATCACAAACACTGGACATTTGAGGGGACATGGATCCAGACACATTCCTGAATCCAAGCCAGCAAACACTAAAAGAGCAGATGGATTCCCTGGGAAACACGGCACGTGTCACTGAGGATGCATTAGGGACACACTTCGGGTCCACGCTGAGTGGAAAACGAAGGCATCTTTGAACCTTACAGTAATACCTACCACAAGACAACTACCCACCAAGGTGCCAACAACATCCTATTGGAGGGTTATCAGACTGAATGTCGTGAAATTTGTAAAGTCTAAACAGTGGCGACGACCGATAGCAAACGCCCATCTCCCGAGTGCCACTGCAGGGCAGATGACAGATGACCCTGGGGCCACTCGGGCCATATTCACACACTCTCTGACCTGCTTGCTTCTTGTGTGAGTCTAACTTCAAACGCCAGTACCTTGCAGAGTATACGCCAGGGTGACTGATTACTTAAGCTGTGACTCTGGCGTCACTAGTGACGAATAAAAATCTTGATAAATTCCTGATACCAGAAGTGAGCTGTGTGCATGTCACCCTGTCCTACCATCACTGTCCCCACGTGGAGGGATAAAGGGACATGAGCGTGTAGTTAAATGGCCTTATTGAACCACAAATAATTGTCTCCTTGCTAAACTGATGAAGAATAAAGCTACATATGGATAAAAACATACGACATCAGTAATCAAGTTGTATCTAGATTTTTTTTTTTGCCATAAAGCTTAACTTGTTACTCATTTTCTTTTCAATCACTCCAATATTATATTTATCAAACAAAACAAAAAAGAATGTGTGAAATGGAGACACATTTTAAGGCTGAAACACCATTAGAATTTTCTTTAGTTCTGCCAAGTATTTGTGTGAGAAATTTGAAAGATCTCTTCCTCTTTAATTCTACAAATAGTATAACTTCAAACATAGGGCTATCTGCTCTTTGTCCAAAGAAATATTTAATGTTTGTATTCACTATTCTACATAAGTTATTTCTTAACATTCAATATTCTAGAAAGTAACCTCTTTCTCTTTGGAGATTCAGGATGAACCTTTGGTCCTGCTCCTGTCTGCAGGCTGCAGCAGACGCTGGGTCTACTCGTGAATGGTGCTGGGGCAAGTACACAGCTGGCCAGCGGAGAAAATGCAGCAAGAAGAGGGTGCAGGTGACCTTGGGGAGAAATCATTCCCAGTTCCTGCTTTTAGCTCTAAAGCCATCACTCTTCTGCCTTTCATAACTCTTGTTGAATTACCGAGGCCTGTGGCTTCTGTAAAAGCTGTGTTTTTTGTTCTCTAATGAAACACAATCATAAATTAAGGGTCCCTATCTTCGAGAGGTGGGCCAGGCCCAGCCTCCTCCTCTCATCAGTCTCTTCCACCCAGTGGCTCCTTCCAGCTCTCCCCGCCACCCCTAATGAACTGAGCAGTCTTTATGACTTTGCCTTAACCCCATCCCCAATCTTCCTTCTGGTCAGTTCTGTCCGTAGACACAGGTATTGAGGGGCCGTAACTGGTCCCCAGCATTAGAAGGCCTGATCAAGTCTGACTGCTGCCACATCCCTCCCTCCCAAGGAAACTAGTTTGTAGGGTCAAGGTGTGGGCTAGTGTCTTCCTTTCTGAATAGCGTTCTGACACTGGGACCCCAAATCCTGCCCGGAAGCCCGTAGTCTGCTGCCCCAAGTCTTTCTCTGGAAAGTGGAGATACACCTTGGTGTGTATGGACCTGGAAGTATGCTGGGGTGCATCCCACAGTGACACAGCAGAGGCTGGCATGAAGGAGAATTGGGTGAGCCCTTTACCACAGGAGGCAAAGACTCAACATCCAAACCTGCCTTCCCAGGTGCTCTAAAGGTCTACAGTCAAGGAGATTTAGTGGGATGCATTGACATAGTGCTTAGCTTGACACCTAAGGAATGCACATGACATTTACACTCTGGGGCCCGTAAATATTAGAGGCAGGCTGGTACCTTCTCACTCAACAATTCTCCTGCTAAACGGTGCAGAACCCCCAGGCCGTGTCCACAGTGAAAACCGAACAAAGCCTGGACCTTCAATGTGGTTGAATTCTCCTTCTATGAGCCAGGCCTTCTCTGCACCATTTCTCCCTGCGTCAGATTCAGTCACTGACAGGAGACTGGTTATTGGTCCACAGGGAACAGAAGCTGTCGTGGGTCCCTCAGAGAGGTATCTGGAACCCTGTGTGCACCCGGTCTGCAGTCTGACATGGAATCCGTCTGCAGGGTAATGACAGGCAGGCAGCGGCTCTGCGACTGGTGCCTCCCTGAATGACTTCACCCCTTCTCCAGAGTCTCAGGCATGCAGGAGAGGTTGTGATGGAAGTCGGCCAAGCAAAGGCGCGGGTGGGGGAGCGGGTGGCGACTCCAGTTTGACGCTAATGATTTGTGTACAATTCAAGGTCAGAGAATGATATGTGAGGCTGTGTGCCCACCCACACGCGCACCCACCGTTTAGCACTTGATTATATCAGCATATAACGCGAACACATCTACCGCCGCCTTGTTCTCTTGCCTCTCCAATTAGAAAGGAAAGGCTGAGGGCAGGGACCGCATGTTAAGCTTCTTTGTTCCCCATAACACCCACCATCTTATTAGGCACATAATAGGCATTTGATAAATATGTTTTGTTCAGAGAGGCTTGGCCTCTGTTAATGAAATAAATGTGTTCTTGAAATGTTCTGAATAAAGTGAGTTTTTGTAAGAGGAATTCACTGCTCCCAGTACTCGGAAGTCGCCCTCGGAATACGATCAGTCCTTTTACAAGTGTGGTCGTCATTCCCTTTGGACTGTCATAGCTCTTCTGCTCGCTTGGGCCTAAACTGCAGAATCACATCCTGGGGGAGGGGATGTCTCCGAATCCCCTTTAATTGAATCCACATTTTTTGGGAAAGATGTACTTTTCTGGTGCCACTGTGGTCTTTTTCGTTGTATTCTTAAAGGGATGTGCTACTTACCAAAGAAAGAAAGTGAAAACTCAGTGACCTTGAGGGATGAAGGAGGTGAGTCTCAGGTGCTGGGAAAGCAATTCGCCAGCTTGGGGAAGGAGAAGGCAATTCCAGCCGACATCAGTTGAGCGCCTGCTGCATACAGCACAGCTGATGTTCACCCCGTTTAATTTCCCCCACGAGGTAGGAGTCGCCATCTCTTTCTGCAGATGAAGCGGCTCAGGAGAACTCCAAGTTCCCAGGCACATCGTTACTAAACATTGATCGGTGTGAGATCTGAACCAGGATCGGTTTGATTCCAAATCGGGAGCGTGTCTTGAAAATAGTTTCTGTCTCTCTGGATGCCCTGCCTAAAGTAATCATACCGATAATGATGATAATAAACAAGCTATTGTTGAGAATATTAGCACCGCCATTTCACAGACGAGAAAGTGGAGGTTAAGAAATACGCATGGCTCTTGTGGCGCTAACTTCAGGCAGCTGCAAGCCTGAGCCAAACCGAGCAATGCTGCCAGCAGCTCCTGGCTAATAAAGAGGAACTGTGGAAACGGAAGCCCGGCGGCAGTAAAAGTACGTGGCCTTTGTCTTTACATGCCAGGGGTTAGAAGCAGCTGCTATCCCCTTGCAGCCTCACCCTTCTCCTGCAGAAAGAGCACAGGCAGTCTCCCTAACCTCTAGTGGCGGGAACTCAGAGCAGGGAGCCGCAAGCCTGAGACAAACTGAGCAATGATGCTGGCAACTCTTGGCTAGAAAATGCCTGGGAGGAGAAGATCGGAGACACAAAGAACAGGAGCACACTGGTCCTATGCACCCTCCACTACACACCTGGGGGCTTGGACCCTTGGGAATTGGGATCCAGTGGCTAAGACCCTGGAAGAACAGCCCAAGGAAAGGACTTGACCCAGATGGTTTGGTGAATACAAGGGACATAAGTGCAGACAGCAGACTCAAGTCACACAGCCCCAGCCAGCAGAGTTCTATCAACAGAACAAGCCTACCTCCCCACCACCATCAGGCGGCAAAGCTACAGGCTCACAGACAACCACTACCCCCAACTCCGTGCCCACCTCCACCCAGCAGCCATCATCGTTCCCTGACCAGCAAGACACACTATGGAAGCCTGTAGGGGTCAAAAATACAAAATAGAACAAAACTAGAGCACCCCCTGGTAGAAATTAAAACAAGCAAACAAACAAAAAGATCAATAAGATCCCAAATTATGTGAAAAAGAAACCGCAACACACCCTGAAACCTCAGGAAATGGAATCACAACAAAATGGCAGCTCATTAGAAATTAACTTTGAAAATACAAAAAAATGTTTTTTTTCCTAACAAATAAAGAAATTCAGAGAACTAAAAGAAAATTCAGATAAGCAAAACGAAGAGCTTAAACAAATAATTAAGCACCAACAGGTGGAGCCTGAAGCTCTACAGAAAAAACTAACAGGAATACAGGATTTAAAGGTGATAATTCATGAAACTAAGAAAAATATAGAAAGCTACAGAACCAGAGTAACGCAAATGGAGGGAAGGATTAGTGATACAGAGGATAGGAATGCAGAAAGGAACCACGAAGAAAGAGAAATGAAATGCAAAAAAAACCAAAAAACCAAAAAAACACTCAGAGAACTATCTGACACCATCAGGAAAGGCAGCATTAGAATACTGGGTATCCCAGAAGGTGAAGACAAAAAGAGAGGAACAGAGAACATCTTCAAGGCAATAATGGCTTAAAACTTCCCAAATTTAGAATAAGTAACGAACATATAGGTCAATGAAGCAAACAGAATATCCAATTACATAAATTCTTAAAAAAATACACTAAGTCACATAATGGTGAAACTATCAAAAATCCAAGACAAAGAAAGAATTCTAAAGGTAGCCAGGGGAAAAAAGCAGATAACACATAAAGGTATTATCAGACTAACCTCAGACTTCTCAGTATAAATTCTAGAAGAGAATGGAATGATGTCTTCAAAATACTTCAGGACAAAAAATTCCAGCCAAGAATACTATATCCTGTAAAACTCTTTTTCAAATTTGAGGAATGAATTAAGGTTTTTTTCCCAACAAACAAAAGCTAAGGGAGTTCGCAACAACGAGACATCCTCTACAAGAAACGTTAAAAGAGGCCCTAATAGCTAAACCAAAGAAGAAAGTCTTCACAAAAATATAACAAAGTAACAAAAAGATCAGCATAACCAGAAAACAAAAATCAAAATGACAGCAGCAACTTCTCAAATGTCAGTGATTACTGTAAATGTAAATGGATTGAACTCACCAATCAAAAGGCACAGAGTTGCTAAATGGGTTAAGAAACAGAACCCAACTCTATGCTGTCTACAAGAAATTCATCTTAGGTTGAGTGACAAGCAATGACTTAAAGTGGATGGATGAGAAAAGGTACTCCAAGCTAATGTCAAATCCAAAAGAGCAGGAACAGCTATACTCATATCAGATAAAGTAATCTTTTAACCAAGGAAAATTTAAAAAGATAAATATGAACATTATATAATGATAAAGGGATCAATAAACAAAAAGATTTAACACTTATTAACATTTATGTACCCAATAAGGGAACACCCAAATATAACAAGCAAATATTAACATATCTAAAGATATTGATAGCAACACAATAATAGTAGGGGATTTCAATACTCCTCTTTCAGTAAAAGACAGATCATTCAGACAGCGAATCAACAAAGAAACAAGATATTTAAACAGCAAAATAGACAAGCTGGACCTAAAAGACATATATAGAGCACTTCACCCAAAAAATTATAGACAACACATTCTTCTCAAGTGCCATGGAACATTCTCAAGTATAGACCATATATTGGGACACAAAACAAGTCTCAGTAAATTTTCAAAGATTAAAATCTTATCTAGCATCTTTTCAGATCACAATGGCATCAAACTAGAGATCAACCAAAAGGAGAAAGACAGGAAAACAGCAAAAGAGTGGAGATTAAACAACATATTATTGAGCAACCAATGGGTAAAAGAGGAAATTAGGGAAGAAATTAAAAAAATCTGGAATTAAATGAAAATGAAGAAAATACATATCAGAATCTATGGGATGCAGCAAAAGCAGTAATAAGAAGGAAATTTATAGTGACACAATCTTACCTCAGAGAGCAGGACGAATCACAAATAATAAATCTACGTCATCACATATAGGAACTAGAAAAAGCAGAAAAACTGAAGCCTAAATCCAACAGAAGGAAAGAAATAATAAAGACTAGGTCAGAAATCAATGAAATACAGATCAGAAAGACTATTCAAAAAATAAATCAATGAATCCAAAAGTTTGTTTTTTGAAAGAATAAACAAAATAGACAGGCTATTAGCCAGACTCACAAAAAAGAGGAGAGAGAAAACACAAACAAACAGAATCAAAAATGAAAACGAATAACCACAACAGATACAACAGAAATACAGAGGACTATAAGAGAATACTACATACAACTATATGGCAATAAACAGAATAACCTAGAAGAAATGGACACATTTCTGAAAAGGTACAATATCCCAAAACTAAACAGAGAAGAACTATAAACCATGAACAGACCAATCACAAGCAAGGAAATTGAAAGAGTGATCAAAAATCTTCCCCAGAACAAAAGCCTGAACCAGACAGTTTCACCAGCAAATTCTACAAAGCATTCAAAGAGGAATTAATTCCAATCCTTCTGAAACTGCTCCAAAAAACAGAAGATGGAAAACTTCCAAACACTTTTTATGATGCCAATATTATGCTGATTCTAAAACCAGATAAAGACTGCACCGAAAATAAAACTATAGACCGATATCCTTAATGAATACTGATGCAAAAATTCTCAACAAAATACTAGCAATCTGAATTCAACAACATATAAAAAGAATCATATACCATGATCAAGTGGTATGTATTCCAGGGATGCAGGGATGGTTCAACATATGCAAATCAGTCAATGTGATACACTGTATCAATAAAAAAGGATAAAAACTAAGTGATCACCTCAACAGATGCAGAAAAGGCATTTGACAAGATTCCACACCCTTTTAAAAAAATCCTCCAAAAATAGCTATGAAAGGAACGTACTTCAACATAATTAAGGCTTTATATGACAAGCCCACAGCCAACATTGCGCTCAATGGAGAAAAACTGAAAATATTTCCCCTAAGATCAGGGATAAGACAAGGATGTCCACTCTCATCACTACTATTCAATACAGTGCTGGAGATCCTGGTCAATGCAATTAGACAAGAAAAGGATATAAAAGGTATCCAAATAGGAAAAGAAGTGAAACTATCAATTTTCGCAGATGACATGATAATATACATAGAGAACCCCAAAGAATCAAGTAAAAACTACTAGAAATAATAGAGCATCAGGCTACAAAGTTAATTTAAAAATCTGTTGCATTTCTGTATGCCAACAATGAAAATACAGAAAGAAAACAATACCATTTACAATTGCACCAAAAAAAAAAAACCAAAAAAAAATACCTTGGAATAAACCTAACCAAAGAGATGTAGGACCTATACTCTGAGAACTATAGGACATTGCTAAAAGAAATAGAAGATGACACAAAGAAATGGAAAGACATTCCATAATGGATCGGAAGAACCAACATAATCAAAATGGCCATATTGCTGAAGGCAATATACAGATTCAATGCTATCCTCATCAAAATTCCAAAGACATTCTTCACAGACATAGAACACAAAATAATGAAATTCATCTGGATCAACAAACAACCCGGGATAGCAAAAACAATCCTCAAGAAAAAAAACCAACAACGGAGGAGTCATGCTCCCTGACTTCAAATTCTACTACAAAAAAATAATAATTAAAACAGCATGATATAAAAACAGAAAGTCAGACCAATGGAACAGAATCGAAAGTCCAGATATAAATCCACATATATATGGACACCTAATTTTTGACAAAGGAGCCAAAAACTTACAATGGGGCCAGGACAGCCTCTTTAATAAATAGTGCTGGGAGAACTGGTCAATCACATGCAAAAGGTTGAAACTAGGCCATCACTAACACCATACATAAAATTAACTCACAGTGGATTAAAGACCTAGACATAAGACCAGAAACGATCAAACATATAGAAGAGAATGCAGGCGAAACATTATTAGACATGGATCTAAGAGATGTCTTTGGCAGCTCAACTCTCATTGCAAGGCAAATAAAATGCAAAATAAACAAGTGGGATTATAAAGAACTAAAAAGTTTCTACTCAGCAAAAGAAACGTCATAAAAACAAAAAGGCATCCAACTGAATGGGAAAAGATATTTGCCTCTCACACCTCAGATAACGGGTTAATATCTAAGATATACAAAGAACTAAAAAAAATGGACAACAAAAATACAAGCAATACAATAAAAAAAAATGGGCTGATGACCTTAATAGACATCTCTCCAAGGGAGACAAACAAATTGCCAACAGGTCCATGAAAAGATGCTCTACATCTTTTATCATCAGGGAAATGCAAATCAAAATAGCGATGAGATATCACCTCACACCGGCAATTAACCAAAATAATGGAAATGGTAAGTGCTGGAGAGCATGCGGAGAAAAGGGAACTCTAATTCACTGTTGGTGGGGAATGTAAAGTGGTGCAACCATTTTGGAAAGCAGTATGAAGAATCCTCAAAGAACTGAGAATGGAAATTCCTTATGACCTAGTTATTCCTCTAGCTGGGCATTTATCCCAATGATGCAAAAACACTTATCTGAAGAGATGTATCCACCCCCGTGTTCATTGCAGCACAATTCGCAATAGCTAAGAGCTGGAAACTACCTAAATGTCCGTCAACAGAGGAGTGGATAAAGAAGATGTGGTCCATACACGCTATGGATACTATGCAGCCGTTCAAATGGAGAGACCCTGCCATTTGCAACAACATGGATGGACTTGGAGAGAATTATGCTTAGTGAGATAAGCCAGAAGGAGAAGGACAGACATCGTATGATAGCACACATATGGGTAAAGAGAAAACAAATACATGTCATAAATTAAACAACACTAAAAATGGGGAGGGGAGAGAGAGGGAGAGAGAGAGAGACAGAGAGACAGAGACAGAGAGAGAGAGAGAGAGAGAGAGAGAGAGAGAGAGAGAGAGAGAGAGAGAGAGAGAGAGAGAGAGAGAGAGAGAGAGAACACTACTCTAAACAACTATGGACTCTTAGAGAGACAAAAAGGCAAATCAGGCGGCACCAAAGTGACAGGGGAGGGTGGGGGAAATGGGATGAAGGCAATTAACTGTAAACAAAGGGAGGATAAAAAACAGAGGGACTATTAGTAAATCCACTAAGCTATTTGCAAATGTAAAAATACCACTATGAATACCTCAAAACAAGTCATTGTCAAAATGCAATATCCCTTCAATAATAATACAGAATAAAATTTTTAAAAAGAAATACACGTGAGAATTCAAGGATGGATGATAAAGCGCAGACCACCCCACAGCTGATGAGTGAAGGGGCCATTGTTCAAACCAGGGCCACCTACCTCCTGAGCCCATGGAGGCTTAGCCCTCACAGCCCCTGTGGGATGGCTGCTTCCACCACAATGGACTAGTTACTGGTTCCAAAACACCATAATGTTCTTGTGGGATTCAAGTCTTTTCATCTTCTAGAGATGAGTCCCAACCCTTCAAGTATTTATAAAGCACTTCTTCCTTACCTAACACTCTGCTAGGTACTGTGGGACATGGGAATTATGTATGTGTGTGTGTCTGTGTAAAAAGCAATCATATTTTTTAACTCAAATTTCTGAGCCATGATTGCACATAGGTTGCTTGGGTTTAAATTCAAGCTTATTATCTAACCTGGAATGCAGTTTTACCCAAAAGAAAAGCAAAGCCTGACTCTTGAATTCAAATCTCGGCTCTCCTGCTATGTGTCTGCAGAAACAGTCACCTGACCTCAGTAAGCTCCCGTCTTCACATATGTATGGGGAGAAGAATAACCTTACGGCGAGCGTTGTGAAGATGAAATGAGGACATAGATTACAGCACATAGAACAATGCTTCACACACTGTAGTCACCCCAAAAGGCAATATTTTATTTTTATAAATTCATGAAGGTGCAAAATTTCTCTCTAAAAATCAAAACAGGATAAAGGATACCAATTCCCCTTCTCCATGACTGATAGCCCTGGTATTGAAAAAAAATTAATCCCGACCATAAAAGCTCACAGGAAAAGGATTCTAAAATAAGTCTTTTCCTGTGCACAGGTTGGTCCAAATTTCCTTCCTAATTTTATTCATTACAGTTGACATTTTATTACTTAAAATAATCCATGTGACCCAGAGAGCCATCAAAATGGGGAAGGCGGTCTGAAGCAGGCTAACAAGCATGGTGTTTCTGCACACGTCAATGCTGGAATTAATTATTTCAATCCCATGTTGTTGTGGGAAGCATGGTCAAGAAGAGAGAAGCAAGACTGGCCTGCATAGGGACAAGGTATATGTAAGACCATATTCTTTAAAATTCCCAATTTGCAGCCAGAAAGGAAGGGGCACGGGCCGGCATCAGAGTGGAGATACATGAGCGACAACATCGTGGCAACACAACTTTTCCCTCCTGACAAGCCAATTAGACCCACAGAGTTGCTGATCTGTTTTCAAGGACCCATGGAAGTGTGCTTTCTCAAAGCAGTAATATATATATATATATATATATATATATATATATATTTTTTTTTTTTTTTTTAATATGCAGTGTCCTTCAGTGAAAATGGCAAGATAGTTGGGGTAACTTGAGAAAGCCAGAGACAAGAATTCTTTATTCATCGAGAAAGGTGAAAGGCTCTAGGAAGCTGGGCAAGACATAAGGCAAAACCTGTATTCTTTCTGGCCAGCATGCTAAAATGAAGCCATAAAGAATGAGTTCTCAGACTTTGCAGATTGCTTCGCCAGGACCAAAAGGCTAGCAGATCAGAAATACATCTGTTCCCACGGGTGCCATCAACCCGGATACCATGCAACTCTGAACCCAAATATCTAATACGCATAAAAATAAACGTCTACCTGGAAGATGGGGATGCAGGAAGGGACTAAGGGGAGAGACACAGAGAGGTGTCAACATTGGTTTTTATCAGTTGTTATGTTCTGGGAGAATGAAAGTGGTTCTGAAGCCACTGCCTTGGCACCACAGAAGGAAGCTCCTTCTTGCTCTCACCTCGCTCTGCCAGCGCGGCGGCAGCACTGCGTGTTTCAGAGTTCAGGGTTGGATTCAAAAAGACTTAACTGTAGCTCCTGGTTTCAGGGCTTTCTGCCTGACTGTGACTACGTTCCTCAACTTTGTATGGCTGAGTTTAAGGTCATCTGAAGGCAAATGGAAATGATTCATGTCAAAGGTCACTCAAAGAAGACGTTATTAAGACGTACCTCTCTTTGGATCAAATTCTCAACCTTGACCCTACTGACATTTTGCACGGGATAATTCTTTGTTTAAGCCATCCTGTGCATTGGGGGTGTCTGGCAGCATCCCTGACCCCTACCCACGAGAAGCCAGCAGCAGACCCTCCCCCTTGGCTGTGACAACCACATGTCTTAAGATGCAGGCAGATGCCCGCCAGGGGAGCGGAGACCACAAATATGCCTACTGGAGAACCACTCTCTGGAGCCATGCAAGATTGAGAAGATGAGGATAACTCCTTGACATATATTTTTCAAGCCCTTCCCTTAGAATATTGATTCTCTATTTTTGAAACTCTAGTAATAAGTCATATCAGCATCAGGGTTCCCATTTCTTCATCTTGAGACTATTCAAGGTTCCCTCTTATTTTGGTCCTGAAAATTCTATTCTTTTCTCTTTCCATTTCATCAAGGATTTCAAAATAATCTTTCCCTATGAGAAAACTTACACAAGAAATACATGTTCAACTGGAAAAATTAGTAAATGCAGAGAAGCAAAAATTAGAAAAGAAATATGCTGTAATTGCAGCAATGAGATGAGGTTGACATGATGGTGAATGAATTTTCAGATATGTTAAAACATGTATGTGTACAGACACAAATACACATATACACACAAGTATTTCATACAACACATGCAAGCATTCCTTGTGTGCCTGTCGCTTCCCCCGAGGCTATTTTAGCTCTCTCAAGAGCTAGTGCTAGAATCTCTATTTTTTCTCAGGCACAATACCCTGAAGAAGTGGCTCCTCAATTCAAATTTGTCAACTACCACCTGGACATGGATGACCTGAAACCTGTCACTTCTGCCCTTTATTTCTCCACTGGAAGACATCGTGAATCACAGGTCCGGCTGACAATGAAGCCAGAATGTCAAAACGATGCCAAACTTTTGGTCACGCTCCCTTTGCCAGTAACCAATGGCTCTCTCAGTGTTTTAGGTTAGAGGTTTGGAAGTTAACCCTGGCTCTGTGTTTCTCACAGGCCTGGGCTCAGGCCCACCTCCACGCATCTCTTAAATTTCCTTGGATCCCCTTCCAGGGTCACATTGGTCAGGTCCTAATTATTTTGTTTCCTGGTATCTCTCCTGCCAATCACTTCGTTGGACAGAGAGCATTCTCCTCTTTTCAGAAACCTGCAGTGGTTATCTTTTCCCTCTCGTAGCATACAGGTTCCATCTTAGTACTGGGCTCCAAGGATCTGCAGTCTGTCCTCAGTTCTCCCACGACCTCCTCTTTGCTACTCCTGAGCTTGCACTTTCATTCCTTACCGATTCTTCGCTACCTCCAATTTCCCTACTCCTCTTTCTGAACAACGGCCCATTAAAAATAAGTCAAAGCGCAGGGCTGATGTCTTTTAAAAAAGAAAACAAGACCATAAACACAGCACCCTTCTGCTTATACTTTCATCACCGTTTGTAGCAAATTATTTATTATATTGAGAGGGTGTGGCTTTAACCGATTACTAATAAATGCTTTACTTACTGATTTTGGTTGCTAAAACACATTTGAATTTTCACTAGATTGAGTAAAATGTTCATGAGGAAGTCAGCCTTACGAAGTGATTTTCTTGGAGTTCTCTTCCTCATCGGGGCACATGTATTTACTGACTCCACGAGATGGTCAGTTTGGTCAATTACAACGTCCATGAAGGAACAGCTCCTGAATCTGATCACTGTAAGTTGGACAATGAATCACTCCATTGAATATAAATAGGAATCTGTATGCTGTTGTCATGAAACATTTTTTTAATCCGCTTTTAGTCGAGGATAAACTTCTTCTGGGTAGGGCCCATGCCTTTTCTATCCTTTGTGATGCCCAGTAATGGGAATTCAGCTTGGTGTGCAATTGGCTCTCCATGCATGTTGCTAGGAGATTCATATTTGAAGGGGAAATGGAAAGCAAAGTCTGAAGGACTTAAAGGCATGCATCTCACTGTGAATAATACAAATGTGGAGAGAGATGATGCAGTGGACAGCATGGGGTGCTGGCCTTTGGCCCCTGAAAAATTCAATAAGAGGAAGTTAGAATATGACTAACGGTGGCACCTGGTTGTGTGATGGAAAACGGAGGAACGGGCAGCTGTGCTCGCAGACTCCGTGGGCCTCAGGATGAACCACCGCATGGGGCCTGCAGCGCCTTCCAGGGGACGACTCAGCGGGAAAGACGGCACACAGGGCCGGGGAAGGGCTAGAAACTATCAGGTGGAAGCAACACATGCTTTGCAGGGGAAAGGAGGGAGAAAGAATTCTGAAAGCAGAAGTGGAAAGTCATGTGATGAGCAAGATAGCGCTTTGTATAAACACGGTAAGAGCTCAGACCTTAGGTTTTCTCAAGATCACCTTTCCCACTTCCAACAAAAGCAAAGGCGTCTTCGCTTTTGACCACAGAGTTCGACATCAATTCTCTGTTGCTAGGGAGAGCTTGACAGCAGGCCTGGGGCAACACAGTGAGGGGGTCTCTGCCTTTCTCCCTCAACCGGTCCTGACCCAGAGCATCACCCCAGCCCACCATGCCCAGGGGGCCTGCTCACCGCTGGCTCAGCAGTCTCCACACGAGGCCTCTCTGCGCCCCGACCACATACGCCCTGTATGGAATGTCAAAAGCTTTTCACGGTAATTATGACGGCCACAGATATGCCCACAAATACTTGACGCGCCTTCAGAGGGTGGAACTAATTCCCTCTCAGAGTACGAGTGGACTTCATCATTTGCTTGAAATGAACAGAATAAAGAGGAAAAGAAGGTGTGCGATTCAACAGCCCTGCCATCGAAGGCACTGAGGCTTCCCCCTCGCTGTCTCCCGCATCACCTCTGGGGGATGCAGCCATATCATAGGTGCATTGCAGCCCCTGCCGGAGGCCCACGGCGAGGACCCACGACCTCCAGCCAGCATTCCATGGGGGGTCCCAGGGTACAGCATCTCCTGCCCCAGCCCAGCCTTCAGACAGACTGCAGTCCCGGCTGACCACCTGCCTGGGTCCTCACGATGGACCTCGAGGCAGCCACACCCCTCTAAGTGCCTGAATTCTCTTGGAAACCATGTGGGATAATAAATGCTTGCTTTAAGCAATTCAGTTTTGGGGTATGATTTGTTACATAACAATAGATAAGAAATGTGTCATTTCTCCAAGAGCATTCTTATTTTAGAATTAAGTTTTTAAAGTTTTCCTAGAGTGTCTGTTTTAATCTAAATATCCCCTCAAGAGGAAATATAAAAGCATTTCAAAGTCACAGTCATTGTCATTGTTTTGGGACCACTTGTCTGCTTGCTCCTGGTACAGAAAAAAGGCAGGTCTTATTAGTATGCAGTCGAATCAAATCCTTCAGCTTCTGATTAACAAAGGCAGATGATTTTTCTCGTATAACAAGGTTCCAGAAACAACCCTGGCACTGCCAGGCCTCTGAGCGTCTAAGAGACCTTCAAGGTTAGGGCTGGGAAAGTGTCTAGATTTTCTCTTGTGAATTGGTGTCCTGAGCCCAATTCCATTGCGGGCAAGGGGAGGCCTCCCTCACACCCACAGGCAGCTCCTGGACAGCAGCAGGATGTCCTGGCTATCAATCAGAGGTTCCCAGACTCTCCTCCTCAGCTTCAACTCATGAGCTTGAATGGCATGCAGAGCTCAGGAAACCCGTCTACTCAGTAGATCAGGGACTTGATACGAAGGTTCTAACCCAGGAGCAGTCAGATAGAAGAGACAGATAGGGCAGGGGATGGGGGAAAGGGTGGCAACTCCACGCCCCTGCCAAGGGGCACCATTTGCTGCAAATCTCCACACATTCACCAATCCCAGCTCTCGGGTCGCTGTGGAAGCTTCATTACAAAGTTATGATTGATTACATCATTGATTGCTGGCAACTGAATGCACCCCCCTTCCCCATCTCCCATCCCAGGCCAGGTGCTGGGACTGGCAACTAGTCCCCAATCTTAGGTGCCTCCCACAATGTCATTTCATTATCATGACCAGAGACACTTCATCATTCTCAACACTTGGGAAATTCCGAGGCTTCTGGGAGCTGTGAGCCAGGAACAGTGGATGAAGACCAGATATGTAGAAGAAATATATTTTGGATGACCAAAGTACATTTTTCTTATAATTTTTTTATATTCTTATAATATTTTATTTATAATATAATATTATAATATTTTTCTTATGATAGCACAGGTGTTTTCTGAATCCAAGATCAAATGAACAAAAAAAGGTGATATTTTCATATTGTATATTAAAATATGATAAGCACTTTTTATTTTAAACAGAGGTGATTATAGGAGGAGCAACTTTGTCATAGCCAGAATGAAACAAACCTCTTCTTTTATCAGAATTTAAAACTTGCTAATAGTTGGTTTGAAAAAGAGGATATTAATACATTTTTATAATTTGCAGTCTCTCTCCATACAGTTTTCCCATGTATATAGTAATATCTCTGCCAGAATCTTTCCATCTTTGTATGCTCCATATCTAGGTATTTCAGATACATAAGAAAAGTCTGTTGAATGAAGGTGGCTTAGAGGAAACATAGTTATACTTTCCTAGAGAATTAAAAAAGTGCAAATAGCCTATAATACAATTTTGCTTTTTAATTAAAAAACTGCACCTGGTAATACTGTGGGTCTGATAATATTCTAAATGCTTCACATACATTACGATATAGACTCAAAGTTGGGAAAAATGGGTCATCATATACAAAAGATTCAAACTAGATCCCTACCTAACACCATATAAAAATTCAGAATGAAAGATTTAGGTGTAGCTCTGAAATCATAAATATAGAGAAGAATACATAGGCAAAACACTCCTTGATATTGTCTTAAGAGATATCACAATCTCCAATGTTAAGTGAAATAAAATCCAAAATAAGCAAATGGGATTATATCAAACTGAAAAGCTGTGCACAGTAAAAGAAACTTTCATCAAAACAAAAAAGACATCTACTGAATGACTGGGACAAGCTTACCTGCATATTATAGATCTGACAAGGGGTTAATTTCAAAATATATAAAGGAGTCATAAAATTCAACAAAAGAAAGACAATCCAATTAAAATAGGCAGGAGAGCTAAATAGACATTTCTTCAAAGAAAACACGCAGATGACCCATAGGCACATGGAAAGATGTTCTGCCCCTCTTGTAGGGAAACGAAAATCAAAACAACAGTGAGACATCACCTCACATCTGTGAGAATGGCTATTATCCAAAAGACTAGAAACAGTAAGTGTTGGTGAAGATATGGAGATAAGGAACTTTCTCCAAGTGTTGGTGGGAGTGCAAAATGGTGCAAGCATTCTGGAAAGCAGTATGGAGAGTCCTCAAAAAAGTTGAGAATGGAAATACCCTAAGATCCAGTCATTCCTCCCTGCATATTTACCCTAAAAATGCAACTGTAATTCTCAGCGGGATCTGCACCCGCACACTCCCTGTGGCATTCCTTACACTAGCAAAGAGCTGGAAACAACCTAAGTGCCCACTGGCAGACGAGTGGATAAAGAAGACGTGCTCGGCATACACAGTGGAATACCACACGGCTATCAAAGAAAGTGAAATCTGGTCTTTTGCAATAACATGGAGGACCTAGGTGAAGTGTGCTTGGTGACACGGGTCAGAAGGATAAAGACAGACATTGCAGCGATCACTGGCATGTGATGTATAGATAAATTAAGCGAACAAATAAACCAAATGAGCAGATACACACATATACACACATATAAAACTCAAAATGCAAAAAAGGGAAAATAAAAAGACACAGACTGGTCATACTAACCCTACTATTATCACCCCATTTTCTAGATGAAACACCTATGGCTCAGAGAGGCTAAATCACCTGTCCAAGGCCCTGCAGGGAACAAAGGCAGCACCTGTCCCTGGCGGCCTCTGCCCTCCCTGCACTCACACCCACCACCGAGAGGGTGGAGTGACCTGCTGGACGATCTGAATGGAGACCGAGAGTGCTGTGTGGGGTTCTGGGGAATTGTGTTGATTTGTAAGTTCCTCTCGATCGACCACGATTTAACACTCTGCCAACTGCTCACTTACTCACATTCACGGCGCTGGCGGGCTCTTCTCTAGCCGCGCACCTTTTTTCAGTATCATTAACAAAGCCCATGAAAACCCCAGGAAACAAGCCCCGAGCACCAGCACTCACTGCGACACACTGACAGGGGTCGGGGATGCTGACCCCTGGAAGTTCAGATGACTCCACAAATGTTAGATGTGACCACAGGGAGCGGCCCCACCGGAGCACCCGAATCCCGCTGGCTGATGCGGGATCTGAAGTGGTAGTCACAGCGGTGGATTGGCCTGAGGCCCAGGGGAGGGCCGGCAGATGCGTGGGGGCCAGTGGGCAGCACTGACCTCCTGGGAGGGAGGTCTTTATTTAGTTCATTTTGGTTTTTCACTCTGGCCCTGGGTCCTCAGGCTGCATGTGGTTTGCACACCAGCATCTCAGCCCCCTGAGCCCTTTGAGTCCAAAGGTTAATCTTTTTTTTTTTTTTTTTTCTTTTAAAAGAAGGGCTGAAAGGCAGGAATGAAGGGGAGCAGGCGGGCAGGAAGACAGAGGAGGAAGAAGCATTTGTTTAACTTAGATGGTCATCCTGGTTGCTTCCCCTGGGCCCTGGGTCTCGAACCTGGGTCCTGGGGTGGTATGCGGGCTACGTCCAGTAGCCTTAGCCACGAGGCCAACAGGGCGCACGGGTCAAACAGCTTTTAAAAGGTAACTTAGAGTCAGAAACTGAAAGAGGGGAAAAAATAAGACAGAAAAGAGAAGAAAATGTTTGTTGCCCCAGGTCCTGCCAGATGTCAGTTGTTGCAGCCTGCCCTGCCCAAGTGCCACTAGTGACATGTGGCCGACGATACCACACGTGTCCCGGCCGCAAGCGCAGCCCATGCGCAGATTCGGACGTGGTATGAAGGCAAGAATGTATAGTCTCATGAATCCTCTTTAGACTGACAACATGTCCACATCGTGCTACTTAATATCTTGGGTTAAAATAGACCAAAATCAAATTTAAGTAGAGAAGGGCATTTCCCACACATTCCTGCACTCGTAATTGCTTTTGCATCAGAGATGTCTGAGAGTTTATTTGTGCTGTCTCTGCACATTTGTATTTTTGCACATTTACATTTTACTGCAAAATACGATAAAAAAAAATAAAGACTTAACTTCACTGCTTTCTTTTGCCTTTTGTAACGCGGCCCATCGGAAATTTAGAATTTCATGGTCTGGCACAGCCTGGTGGCTCAGGTCTAAGCTGGCGGGTGGGGCATGGACCATGTTAAGCCCAAGGCTATCTAGGTTCATGACCTGGTGATGGGGGAGCAATCAAAATAAATGAACAAATAAGTAAAAGCGCTTCCTCCTCCTCCTGTTTGCTTTCTTAAAAAAATGCTTCTTCATGGTGCACCCTGGTGGAGTAGTGGTTGGGTCCACTGCCTCCAGCCAAGCACAGTCCACATACACTGCAGGGACCTGGGTTTTCATCCTGGAGCCTGAGAACAAACAAGATGAGCAACTAAAATAAAGACAAGTAAATAAAATGTTTCTTGTTTCTTGTCTTCCGGCCTCCTCACCTCCATTTCTGCCTGCATCTTTCCTTAGGGAAAAATACTCCCTCTTCTCCTTTCGTTGCTCTCTTTAAAAACACCCCTGCTTTGCTTTGTGTTCCTGCTGGACAGTGCTGCTCCACAGGCTGGGCATCTAAATCCATCACTGCACGCGAGGGAGGCAAAGGCCGGAGATTCTCCAGGTTTTTCTCTGGGTTTTCTGCCACACCAATGAAAATCTTAAAGAGGTCATGCTGAAGCTAGCATTTCTACCATGAAAGCTGCTCTGCGCAGACATACACCACCTTGTGTCCAGGGCCCTCTGTCACCCTCCAAGCCCCCGGCTTCACACTCCAGCTTTGACATGCCATAAAGCAGGCGCATCACTGCCTGGCCACAGAAGTCGGTTCTTACTGCCTTGGCCTGAGGAGCTCAGTGCTTGTAGGGAACCATTAGCCGTGGCTGAGCCCCGGACTCTGGCTGTGTGGCTGTGGCCAGCACCGGTAACCAGGGATGGGGACAAGAGGGCTGCTATCATACTTGGGTGCCTGCAGGGCTGTGGCTTCAGTCACTGCTCAGAGGTGGTGCCTTTTCTTAATTCTCATGGTAGCACCAGAAAGACGAGCAGTGACCTGGGGTGGACTGCAGCCCACCATCCACACTCAGAGATGACCTTTCTCCAGGCAACCTGGCTAAGCTCAACTTAGCACACAGAGTGCTTGCTCTTGGCCAAAGAGTCCATTAAAATGTGCTTTTTATTTAAAAAAAAAAAAAAAAAAAAGGCTGGGACCCAGAGGAAAGAAGCAGTCCCAATAAGCTTTCAAACATCTCGGATGCAGAAGCAATGTTTCTAAAACTGCTTCTAGGAAATGATAATATTCATAAATGGGAGTTACCAGTTTGGGTGCCTTTTGGGTCAATATTTACTGCTTGGTATTTATAGGTCAGCTGCAGAATCTCGAGTGTCAGGTTAATTATGATGCATTAGAAATAATAAATATGAAAGGTATTTTGATTCTTTATGCACTGGGTCAGATGCAAACCATTTGGTGTCACAGATAAAATTAATTCCATAGAAACTTGCTCAGGAACCAAGATTTAACAGGATGTCTTTGTATAAGGAAATGTATAAGGACATTTTTTTGTTTGTAAAGAGTTTTGTAATGTCTAGGAAAGCTCAGATTTGGTAGGCAGATTTAATAATGATGAAATAATATATATATGTTTAAAACTTTAAGCCCTGCGTCTCTCACATACCTGCATAATGACTATCTTTTGAGAGCATGCTCTTCAAATAATAGATTAGATGTAGCACAGTAAATTCTTATAATGGAAATATTAAGGAAAAGAACACATGATAGTCTGTTACTACTCTAAATAATGAAAACAATCGCTTTCACAATAGAAATTTACTGAAAAATAAACACTTGTTAAAAAAAAGCTCAGGGGAGTAGCGATTTGTGGCTCGATTTAACACAAACTTAAAAAAAATGCTGAGTTTGCTTCACGCCTTTTTGCTGAGCGTGGAACCAGTACTTTAACAAATATGGAAAACAAATCAGAAGATTACAAAATAGTAACACGTGTTTGAATCGCTCTTAAATAAAAGTAAGATTTGACAATTTAAATTTATATATGATATCGTCTTTCAGAAATGATTATACTACTACTCTAATATTTAACTTTATGGCCATAGACATTTGATTCAGGTCTCTTCCATTTTATCATATGTTCAATTACCACACCCTGCTATCCCTTCCCTTTATATGCCCCTGTGCCTGTTTCCCTTACATCTCAAATGCCACAACAAGATAAAGATTCTTACTGTCTCTTGCTTCAAATAGTAGAAAGCCCCTAACTGTTCTTCCATGCAAATTTCACCTATTTTCCCACGAACCTCTCCTCCCAGCCTGCCTGTGATCTGTACTATCCACTTAGGTTCTGCTTTCCACCCACCCAGCCACCATCTATCCATCCATCCATCCCATCCATCCATCCATCCATCCATCCATCCCATCCATCCACTCACCCATCCACCCATCCATCCATCTACTCATCCATCCATCCATCCATCCATCCATCCATCCATCCCATCCATCCATCCATCCAACCCATCCATCCACTCACCCATCCACCCATCCATCCATCTACTCATCCATCCATCCATCCATCCATCCCATCCATCCATCCATCCATCCATCCCATCCATCGATCCATCCATCCATCCCATCCATCCACTCACCCATCCACCCATCCATCCATCTACTCATCCATCCATCCACCCATCCATCCATCTACCCACCACCCACCCACCCACCATCCATCCATCCATCCTATTCGTTCTTGGTGCACCTCCACATTTATCTTCTTCTTGGAGGTGGCCTGTGTCTCCCCAAGCTATACCACCCTACCCTTCTCTCTGCTCACGAGCCTTCATGTAGAATTGAGTCGGGGACACTTAACCCAGAGCTGCTCATCTTGACTTGCTGTGTGCTGCTTCCTTATCTTCCTGGTTAGCCTGTCCATTGCTAGACACCATTGATGACATAATTTTGGTATCTTTTTTTTTTTTTAAGGAAAGATGCAGGCAGGAATGAAGGTAAGCAGGCAGACAGGCAGGAAGAGAGAGGAGGGAGCCTTTTATTTTATTTCCATGTTTAGTTGTTCACATTGGTTATTCCCCCGCTGGACCCAGGACTCGATCCCAGGGGTATGCGGGTTGAGTCCTTCGGAGGCAGCTGACCTAACTGCTGTTCCAGCAGAGGGCACCTGGCATCTCCCTTAAGTTCACTGTGCTTAGAACTTGAAGAGTGAGTGCACGAGGAGGGCGTGCTTGGTCAACTTTCACGAGTTCCTGTACTCACAATCGTCCCTTAGGCTAGTAGACCCCTGCTGGGAAATGATGAAGCTCGTTTACTCGCTTGGGTGTCAGGCACCCAAGGGGGGCACTGGGCAGGGCTTAGGACACCATGGAATTTACTGGAAAGAAATTGAGTATTTGGGAGAGGTGACACCTGCTCAAAGCCCAGGAACACCTGGGAAAAGTGCCCAGATGTCACCCTTGAAGTAACTAAGTGAGAACATAGAAAACTAAGTTGTGACCCCACTGGTGTTGCCGAGAGCAATCCCAAGAGGCCCTAAGGGAGCCTGGGCTTCCTCTCATGGGCACACCCTACCCTCTCCTGGAAAGTAGCACACACACACACACACACACACACACACACACACACACACACGCACACACACGCACACGCACACACACACACACACACGCACGCACACCCCTCCACAGGCCCTGCCCAGGGCGGCATGACCAGCCTTCTCCTGGAGGGGCCCCGGGCAACCCCTCCCTGCACATGGGAGTGCACGCATGGGGGTGACGGGCCGCTTCGTCCTGGGAAGACGACCAGCTGTGCCAAACTGTGATGCAAACACACAGACTCCACAAGCTCTCTCCTCTTAAAAAGAACTCACTGTGTCCTAAACACGGCAAAGAAACTCATCGAGCACAGAGTAACCTCGATTTCCTCTCACACTCGGAATGACACACGTCTGAGACCTTTCAGAACTTCTAGTTCCACCAACATTAACTGCCATCCTCGAGCCACACAGCTGGGGCCGTGACATCGATGTGGGCTACGCTTTCTTACGTGCCCTTCTGCGAGGAGGCGTGGGGGTTGCAGGCAGATCCCCAGGCCTCCTGGGGCTCAGGTGCTGGCCATCTGATTACCTGCGTCTGAGCAGCTCCCCCAGGTGAGTCTGACGCCCACAAAAGCAGCGGAACTGCCGTGTGTTAATGGGTTGTAATCTCTCTCAGTAAACAATATTCTCGCCCCACAAAATCTTCGGAGAGTATTCTCATAGGGCGTTAATGAAAAGCTCTTCCTTCCACAAGACTATTATAAGAAGGATTCCTTTCCTAAAACCTCTCCTTCGCTGTTGCTTACTCTTAGGCTGTTATTTCTAAGACTGACAGAATATCAATCAGGACTTTCAAAATATGCCACTATGGGTATGGAAATGACTTTTTATGCCATTCAACAGGAGCGTTTCATTTGTTATCTGGATTTCTGTAGCTCTCTGCCCACTGCTCTCCCCTCAGCTGGGAGGCCCTGGATTCAGTCAGTGATGAGTGTTCTGTCAATATTTTACCTTGCATCTGAGTCGCCAGATGCTTTTGGCTTAGTCAGGGTCAAGGAACTGAAATTGTTTTTACAGTCCTTGAAGGAAGTCAATATTTTCAAACTTCTAAGAACTACTCAGTGGTTGTAATTCCAAGGTCTTATCCTGAAACACCGTGATGATCACATTGACACAGCTGTCCCGAAGACGTGGATTTGACATAATGTAAATTTTATGTTAAGAGCACACTACGGGCTTTACGAAACCAGCTCTGCTAAAGCCCCCAACGTAAGATGCAGTCATGTGAAATTTCTTGTAAATTTCAAGATTGGACAGTATTTGATTTTCCACCAGAACGATGCTGGACGTCCCTGGGGGAACCGCTCTGGACGGCACACCCACGTTCATCTCGGCTTTCTCCAGTGCTGCAGCACAGTGACAATCAAGGAGTAAAAGTGATATGAACACTCAAGAACAAAGAGGATAGTGGGTGGCAACAGCAATTGAGGGTGTCAACAAAATTCTGGAAGATGAAAATCCGAAGGCTGCGCGCCGAACAACTCAGCGGCTTCGAAAGAGCTAACCTGGCAGAAGGGGAAGCCAAAAATAAAGCAAGACGGTTCAAGCTGAAGAATGCTTTCAGGAGTCAGGAGTCAGACGCTCTGCTGAAGGCCAGGTGGGAGGCAGGGATGAGCACAAAGAAAAATGTTCAAGAGCCCTGTATTGTAAGAGCCAGACCAGATCTCCTCCCCAGACTGGAAGACAGAAAGCGGACACTCTTTGGAGAGACTACGCCACCAGATTCTGGGTCCCATTCCTAGCTGAAGGTGGGTTGAGCTAGAGCAGCCCCATCAGAAGAGGATTATGTGAAGTCTACATAGTTTTTAGTAAGACATCCCTCGCCATCACCTCCACCTATGAACTGCCTTCCTCTGCTCACCTCCAGAATCTAGGCTCTACGTGCATAGCTCCCAATGGAAAAAGAAGGAAGCATCTTTTCTGACCAGCCTGGGGAAAAAATAAATCTGCAGACACTGACTCAGGGAAAATGTCTGGATTCTAGCCCAGTCTCCACAGCGAAGCCCCGCGTTGATGACTCCTGTCTACGGCATAACTATTTAGCACTCTTGTACCTCCCTCTTAGACGATGGAGAAACACTTCTAACATGAAAGAAAAATAAAATGAGCAAACAGACAAAAGCCTGTTTGGGAGAAACAGGGATAAAGCCAGGCGCCTAAGGAAACTTAATTTAAATGATCATTAATATCCTTTGATCAAAAAGGGTACGTGAGATACCAAGAGTTTACGGAAATTTCAGACAGGATAAATAAAATGAAATATTTAATTTATGGTTAAGAGAATATAGTTAATGAAATCTCACATAACAAAAGGACAGAGATAATGGAGAATTGAGAAGATAAGGAAATTAGAAAACAATCCAGGAGCCCCAATACATGGTAAATAAAAGTTCTAGAGCATATATCCCAGCATTCCAGGAAACACATTTCCAGATTTTCTCTTAAGTTCATAGTACCAGACAGAGTGAATGAAAAAGAGCAACATTAAAACATATCATCATGAAATTTCAGGACAGAGAGACTTGAAAAACTATCAGAGTTAAAAAAAAAGTACAGCTTATATACATAGAATGGAGGACTCAAAGGTCACTGGACATTTCAACGGTATGAAAGTCACAGGGCCATGAAGAAATAGCTTTAAAATCTGATTGAATATGTTTTCTTAGTGTAATTCCACCTCTGGCAAGCTATCAATCCAATGTGAGGGCAGAGGTATTCTCAGAAACAGTTTTCATAAAAACACTGTCCTGGGCACAGTTCTCAGGATGTGCTCCACCAGTGTGAGCTGAGAGAGAGAACGAGGATGGAGAAACAGAGAAGGGTGAAATATCCCAGAAATGACAGCGACAGGCAGTCTGTGAAGTCGGTTAAGCGGTTGCGAAGAAAGCTGTAGGACAGGAGGTTAGAGTAAGAGGGTAGACATCATCAGGAGAAACACTGGAGGAAAGAAGGTGGGAAAGATTGAGAGAGAGAGACAGAATATAAAGTGAGGGGAGGGGAGAGAGAGAAAGGGAAATGGAAAGAACTTATCAATTTGACGTTTGCCACATTACAATTTTTATAGGGCCAGAAAGGTTTGAGGGTGGGTTAAAGGTAGCTGCAGATACAAAACAAAAACAAAAAAGAAGAAAACAAAGGCAGTTATTAACTCCAGGCAACACGAAAGTTGAACGAGCAAGGAGATAGGGTGCACAGCATAAATAAACTGTAAGGCATCATGCAAAAATTAGTCGTGTAAATATGCAATTCTTTGCAATCATAATTGGTGATATACCTATGTTAAGCGTTTGGGAATGAAAATGAGAGACTGTGGAGGGGAATTGTGTACGTCTGAGAGGAGGTGGTGTAAGTGAAGCCTCATCTTCTGTAGGGTCAAATGATTGAGAACAGAGAAACAGCAGTTTCTGGGAATAAACAGAAGAATCACTTAGTGAGCTGGAGTGGTCACCTTTGGGGAGCAGAAATGAAGATGAGGGGATGAAGCAGGGGCTGTTCTTGCTCGTCATGAACCTTTGGGTACCATTCAACTTTCTGAACTATATTGTGCATTATTTGAATAAAACAAACATATATATTGTCTAATGATTGAAGAAAGGGCTCTGGATTTTTAAAGTGAAGGTAAAATGCATCTTCAAAGAGATCCATGACGTCTGTGAATACTAGAGCTGTATTCTCTGTGGAGATTTTGTGGCCACAAAGCATATAACAACAGAATTCAGGGCTCCTAACACATTTTGATAAAATGCAACTGAGAAGGGAAACCATTCTGAAAAATGAGCACACATGGCTCACGATGGCCGATGCACAGGCTCACAGGGAACACACAGGTAAAGAATAAGGCAGCACAGTCCTGTGACTGCCAGGACCGAAAGTGCACACCCATGCGGAACTCCGTCACTTCCTGCTGCTCCACGAAGGAACTTTCCCGGACTGGGTATCCGGGGGATCTTCCTGGGCCCGCAGCAGCAGCCATTAGCTTTGGGCTGCCTTCTTTCATACGGTCCCCTGGTTTTCTTGTTTGTCAGGCACGGAGTTTGCCATCCTCGCAATCTCATCGCTGTCCACTGGTTCAAGTCCTCGCCTCCGATAAAGGACGGCTTTCAGACTCTATTTGATCTCAAAAGGAGCTCTGTGCTATTTATACTAACACTCTCCCCACTGGGCTGAGAACCAATTGTCAACATAGTTTTAGGCCAAACTTTAATAATTGTCATCCAATGACTTGTCAAACATCTGCATGCTTAAGGCCTAGTGTTAGGAACTATCCACAAGTTAGCGAGTGAGAGATGAGGGAGAGGGGGCCTGTCTTTGAGAAGGAACACAATTAAGAACACACGATTGAAACACACTGTCAAAGTAAGTTCTGGTTATTTCATCACAGAAAGACGTTCTGTCAAAAGTGGAAGAATAATCCAGAAGGCCTAAAAAAGGATGAACAGAACTTCCAGAAAGGAGCAAGGGAAGCAAGAACTGATCAAATGAATCCGAAGACCTGTTCCAGAGAAGATGTGAATGCTTATAACAGTAGAAATTGTATTGGTACTTTATTGTCATTTTTAGTAGATATTTTAAAAGAATTAAGAGAATATGCCAAGGAGTGAGAGGGGTATGAATAAAGGAAAAGAGAGAAGAGTGTGATGAGACAGATTTTAGAACTATTTCCTAAAGCAGGGATTCAAGCTAATTTACATCAATGAACAGAAAATAATGGTATCACCTCAATTCAAGTGGCAAACTGATAATGAAGAGTGTTTCTTTAAAAACAGAATAAGCACAGTATAGGGATTTACCTTCCTTAAAAAAGTATTTTTCCTGATGGTAGTATTAATATACATGGTAGGAAATTTAGAAAATGCAGCAAGATATAAAGAAGGAAATAATAATCACTGGCTGATTTTACCAGAAATATCGCTACTAATATTTTAATTATTCAGTATTTTTCTATACATATTAGAAAACACCATCTGGATTGCAATACTGTTGTATGATCTGCTTATTTCACTCATCTTAGATGTGACAAATCACGCACAAATATCATGATTTTCACGTCCTTTATTTTTTCAGAAGACTGATTTTGGTTCCAATCATAAGTATACTCCAATCACGAGTATAATATTTGTTAAAAATCTTTGTTCAGGTTTCTAGTTAAAAGGAATAATGTGCAAATTCTGAGTAGTGGAATTATTAGATAAAACATATTCCAAACATTTGAAAGAGTTTCTTTTTGTTTCTCTCTCAGTTTTCTTTTTTTTTTCTTCAAGATTCAGGAATGGAATAAATTTAGACTCATTTCTGAGAGAAATGGCCCAGAGACGCAAACATCTGTAAAAGATAATTATTTTGAAATAAATGTTCCAGTCTTCTCCGGCTATGGGCTTCGGTGCTCAAGTCGTTCATTAAAAGTGTTCATCACAGTCCTTGTGCCCACAAAGAATAAAGTGCATTTTCTCCAGCCATGCAGAAGACACAGTTGAACTACACCTACATAAATTATACTTTTATATTTCGCCTCTAATTCGTGCTGGTATTTGTGCAATGCACTTGCATGCGGTGCGATTAACGATTCTGAGAACTAGGTAAATACTGGTCCACAATCAGATAAAAGCATGAAATAAATGGCATGTTTGCACAAAGATATTCGCATGTTTATATATGTATTTTGAAGCTTGTTTCAAACAGAGGTGGGTTAATATTTCATTAAAAGGCGTGCTTTTGCTTGACGGTTCTTCAGGAGGGCGCGAAGTGATTATTCTAAGGATGCCTCAGAAAGGGAGATTCTGCCCACCCTAAAAGCATCTGGTGAGTTGGAAGGACGAAAGGAGGCGCACATGGATTTAAGCCAGAGAATCATAGTTTTGGTAACTTCTTTCTTTCATTTAAGAGAGAGGAGGAAGAAGCATGTGACTAATTTATTTAGTTGTTCATTTTACTGTGCCGCCCCCCTGCCCCCAACTCCAACCCCGGGCCCAGGCCTCAAACCTGGGTCCTTGGGCTGTATGTGGACTTGCCCCAGGCTCTGGCTTAACACCCGAGCCACCAGGGCCAGCCAGAATCCTCCTTCTGACTGAGTCTTGTTAAAACACGACCTCTGCAGCTCAAGCCTTTGTTGTCTCTGAGTGAGGCAAGCCTAAGAACCTGACACAGTGCCTTTGATTTTATGTTCCAGCAAAGACAGAAACCAACCCAAGATAGCAAATTTTAAAGGCCATTTGGTGAGGGCGGGTCTGTGCCCACCCTGTGTGTGCAGAGCCTGTGAGCTGAAATGACTCATCTTGGCTCTGGCTGGAGGGAAATGTGTGTGTGGCCGGCAGACACAGCCAATGTAGACGCACGATTTGTATAAAGATGAACAAAGGCCCTCTGACAGCCTGTGATCTTACAAACCTCTGACACATCAGGGCTATAAAAAACACCTCTGTATATTGTACATTTCTGCTTCCTTCAGAACTTAATATTGCAAAGTATAAAAGACTAGAAAATGCTGTACGTTCCAATGGTGTGTGTATGTGTATATACATATATATATTTGAATAAAACCAAGATAAAACAAAGAAGTTCACAGTTCACCAATGTCTTTCTACCAGCTACTAATTGCAGTCGATGCAAAGCAAGCTATATTTTGCTTCTCCAGACAGAACTTCTTTCAAACTGGTTGGCATGTGCACTGTGAGGCCGGGGCTGGAAGGCTGTGAGGGCAGCAGCCTGTCTCTGCACACTGTGCCCGGCACGGCGCGGGCTGGGCGCACCAGAGATCAGGGGGACGCGCCGCCCAAGACAGAAGACCCACTCACCCGGCGTCTCCCTGCCTCTCATACTTCCCAGGTGGACGCATGTCCAGCCACATCCAAGCACCAGTTGGAGCCTGTGACCACACCAGAGTCTCCAACGCAAAGATTCTCTGCGCACTTTCTACTACAACGCACACCTGCCATCCTACAAGGACTGGGCACAGAATCGCAACTGTTGATAAAGTTAAGGGGCTCGCCACGGTGGGGGAAGGTCAGAGAAGGTCACAGAGCAACAGTGTGGGCCCCTGGCCCCACCGCGAAGGCAAGGTGGACTAAGGGTTAAATTAAAGCGCTTTCCTGCTTGCCTCAGGGTCTGGGGTTCAACGGCTGTTTTGTTAGAACACTGATAAGAAAAAGCCATCCTGGCCGACTCTGAATGAGAGAGGACTGTCTTCCTTGCACATCATTTTGCTCAAAGTCACAGTTTCCCAGAGCCCACCAGCGACATTCGGTGAGGACTCACTGTGCAGAAAACTGTCACAGGTGAATGTCCTCCAACCCGGAGCAGCCCCATGTGTGGGAGTCGCCAGGTGGCCTCCAGGCCTGCTCCACTCCCGGTCAGAGCCTTAGGTCATTTGGTTTCTCCTCTGCTGCCGAGAATAAAAGACTTTGCTTGCTAGGCTTCCAGACACAGGCAAGATCATCAGACCACCCTTCTCTACCTCTTCAACGACACGAAAACCGAAACACACAGAGCTGGCAACCACGGGAGGACGCAGGGAGGGACACGTACGTCTCCCAAGCCCGGAAAGGCAGCCTGAGTTTCCGGCAGCTCCCGCGTGGCCCTCACACTTACCTGACCGTGGGGCGGGAGAGGCGTGTAGGCCAGGGGCTGCGTCATCACCCCTTTCTGCTTCATGAGCAGCAGGCGCTTCTGGTCCTCGCTCAGGTGCGGCCGGGGCCCCTGCAGCTGCGGCGCCTGCGCCTGCGGCGGCGGCGGCGGCTGGGGCGGCGGCGGCTGCAGGTAGGGCGGCATCAAGGGGTTCTTGCTGGGGCTGGCCATGGGGGGCGTCATCCTCTGACTCAGGTCCGCGTTAAAGTGGGTCAGAGGCTTCGTGTTGCCGTAGCTCAGAACGCCGTGCTGCTTGCTCAAGGAGTTTGTCCCCACGTTATCTGGCTGCTGGCTGAGCATGTTCATGTGGTTCTGGGGGAGGTAGCTGCTGACTGCCGGCTTGTGCAGGCTGTTACCCAGGGCAGGCACTACGGGGTTTTGGCTGTTAACGGCGTGCGGGTACATCATGGGGCTATTTGGTTTTTCCGCAGCGAAGGCTGCCCCGTACGGACTGGACGGGGGCCCCAGCGGAGACCAACTGGCCGTCTGGCCGGAGTGCTGGGGCGGCGGCGGCGGCGGCGGCGGCTTCTGCTGCAGCAGCTTGGCCCTCTGCTGCTGCTGCGCGGCCATCTGCTTGAGCTGCTCCGCGGGGGACAAGTCGGCGCCCGACACGGCCCCCGGCCCGGCCGCGGGGTTGAGCGCATAGCCGCTCCCGGGCCGCGGGGGCGCCTGGCCCGGCGCGTGGGCTTGGCTGGGCGTCTGAGGGGACACGGCGCAGTGCGCCGGGGAGCCGGCGGGGTTGGGGGCCGTGGGCGTGCTGGCCACGGCGGGTAAGGCGGCGGCGGCCCCCGAGGGGACGGCGGCGGCGGAGAAGGGCGGGCCGGAGGAGGCCGGCCTGGCCTGCGGGGAGGCCATGGAGACGTGCGGGAAGGGAGAGTGCGACGGGTCGCTCTTCACGCCCGCGCTCTCCTGGGACAGCGGGGCCTCGGCCGGCTGCGGGAATTCCGGCTCCTTCTTCTCCTCGAAGTCCTCGTTGAACAGGTCCTGGATGTCGTCTTCGGGCACAGTGTTGGCCAGCTCATCGATCAGCTCTTGCCACTCCTGGTCGTTGAGGTTGATGTCTGAGAACAGTTTGTTCTGGTTGGAAAGAGACGTGTCCGATGTGTCCATACAAGCTGGGTCGTCCAGGGGCTCCTGCTTGAGCTCCTTGCTCTGCAGGGCGAAGCCGTCCTCCAAGCCGCTGCAGCCGTTGACCGGGAGCTTGAGCTCCGGGAGCCTCCCGTTCTTACCGAGCTCGTCCAGGAGCCCGGGCGCGTGGGAGCTGCTGTTGTGCACGGGCAGGGAAGGCTTCAGGTCCAGGTGGTGGAGAGGAGACGCTGCAGGCAGCGGCACGCTGTTGGGCAGGCTGTTGATGGCGTCCAGCCCTGCGGGGACGTCCTTCCGCATCCTCTTGCTCGTTGGAGAGAAGCCGCCATCGCAGGCCCCGTTCTGCTGGTCCCCATTGAGTGGGGATCGGGCGCCCTCCAGCTTCCTCTTCACGGTCTCCTGTAGCTGGAAAAGAAAGAGGAAAGAGGGTGACTCAGGGGAGCCTGCTGCATGGACCCCACCGTTCAGTCACGGGCCACCCATGCTGCGAGCTCGCTGGTCTGTGGGTCAGACCCCATCAGAAAGAAATGGCAGGTACTCTAGCTTCCCAGCTGGTCAGACTTCGACCCAAATGCTACGGGGAAAGGTTTTATCCCAAAGCAGAGCTCGTAGGCTCATGAGAGATGGAAAACAAACCAAAGATGGAGGGCGGGGAACAAAAGGGAGAGGAAAAGGCAGCACTTCTCTCACAGGGCAGAACCAGTTATCGTCATTTTCTAAACAAGTGTTAGATGAGGCTCTGACAAGTATGCAGCATCTTCAATTCTCGTTGCATCTTCGTTGAGAGCATCAAAGACCTAAATCAGTAGTATTTTAAAGAACACCACAAATTCTCTAAGAAGATGATATTTGCCACATTCACTGAACAACCTAGAAATGAAGATTCATGTCAATGTAGCCCCAAACTTCCCCTGAGTTCTCATTTTCCTTGACCTTCCATCACCTTGTGAGCTCTCTGCTCTAAATGCACACTTCCTGTGGCTTCTGTCAGCCTCACCCTTTCTTAGTTTTCCTACCTTGTCACCATCTATTCTTTCTCAGTCTTCTGTATCCTTCTTTCTCTCTCCTACATGATAGGATTCTTCAATATTCTGTCTTAAGCATTTTAATCTGGGTCATGCCATATGCGCATTGGACCATCTCATCCATCACCACAGCTTCAACTATCTTCTCTAGACTGAAGACCTAGAGAACGTTGCAAGTCCAGTCTCCTCTGCTGAGTTCCACAATCCAGACCTTCACATGTCTCAACACTGACATTATCTTTTGCTACTTGAACATGATTTCTGCTAATGTTCCCTCTCTCAGTATCCACCCACTTACTCATATCAGGAGGCTGTGTGTTCTTCTTGAAAAGACCCACGTCACCAATCACCGAGTCTTAGGGATTCAGTATGCATGGCATCACCCCAACAAGCCCACTCATTTCCATCCTCGTTGCTGCCATCCAAGGCCAGGCTACCATTATCTCTTGCTGGATGATTGCAACACTCTTTGCCTTGCCTCCATTCATCCATCCATACCCTCTCTCATTTATTCTTTTATTCATGCCTTTCCTCTCCTTCAATCTATTATTTGCACTGCCATCTCTTTCAAAAAATATGTTGCCTTCCTGTACGTATTCCTAGAGTGATCCCCATTGCCTAGAGACTAAAAATGCAACCAAGCCTACTTCATCTGACTCCTGATCATCACTCCAGGCTTATCTTTTTTATCTCTCACATCTTTGCTCAGCATCCCTTCCCCATCCTCTTGCCAAACATTTTCTATCAACTTTCCTGAAATTCTTTTAGTTTCTTAAATGTGCCAAGCTTCCTTTACCTCTAGGGTACCATTCATGTTAGCTTTCCCTGGACATACTCCTGCCCTCCCATCTCCTCCTCCTGGTGAATAAATGCTAAGGTTGGGTCCTAGAATTCACTTCCTCTAGGAAGTCTTCCCTTCCCTACTCCAACTGCATTAGTTACCTTCTTCGACCCACTTACACAGGTTGGATTTCATGGAAGAACATTTCCATACAACCTATAGGTCCCCACCAGAATTGGTAAAGGGCGTTGGGACAATTGCTTCAGTGTCTGTTTAGCGAGTGCTAGGAAAGCGGGGACCGTGACTGACCTGATCACTGTGCGTCTGCGGGGCTGCACCCAGGGCTTCAGCTCACACAGTGGTGGATAAATAATGGGGAACTGAGTAAGTGGTTCTAATTCACAGGTATTGAAAGAGGTGAGCTTGAATCAGAGGAGGAAACAGCCCCATGACCAGAGGCCTGCCTGACGCAGAACTCTACATTCTAATGGGATCGCTCATCCTAAAGAGTCTTATGTCTACTTGAGTGGACTTGTTGAGGAAATTCAGTTAGGAAAAGTCTTGCTAACTCTATGGATTTATTAGCTCTAGTCTATTTCATCTGTCTGCCCCCTCCTTTCTGCAGAAGGCCCAATGCAGGGGAGAGAGGTTGGCGTAGGGGAGGTTTGGGGGATGACAGTGGAAGACTGGAAGTGGGTCCAGTAACTTTGCAGAGTTGAGGAGGAAGTCAGAATGAGCAAGGGTGGAGGGAGAAGGCAGGCAGACCCCCGTTTGGGTCTGGCCTCATTCTTGGCAAAGGCATTGTGTAACACAGGAGCAAAGGGAGACAGGGTGGGGCTGCCTCCGTCCCAAACATTGCACCCACACTCGAACTGCCAAGGCTCTGGGGGGGCGCCCCCTGAATAATAAAGCCAACCTGGAGACGATGTGGGCGATTTAAGAAATGCCACCTCATAGCTGTCCTTTCATAAGTAAAGATTCCCATTTTAAAATGAAACAGCAAAGGTCCTTGAGCAAAAATCCAGCCTAATCCTTTTTGCTCGATCTTATGTTTAAAGTCACAACACAGTGTCTCCGTCACTTGGTGGAGGCCCCGAATTGCGGAAAACAAGGCCCCAATGAGGACACATTGGAGTTTGACTTCAAAGAAAATACAAGTGCAATCCATCATATTAGACAGAAACTGATAAAAAAATTTACGTCATTTATGAACACACCAGGAAACCGTGGTTCTGATCATAGGTAAGGCAGGTAGTTGGCTAGTCCAAATGTGGCAGCTTCCGGATCCCAAGGAAATAAGACGTGGGGCCCCAACACCCCCTGAAGTGATGTTAACCTTCAAGAAATAAGCAGGCATCTTCAGAGAAACCCTCACTTGATTTTAGAAAACCCAGGCCCATGATTCTGTTTTAGGCCACAAAATGCGCGGGGTAGGGGAGAGAAATCCAGACATCTGCTCCATTAGTGCTTCTGCAAAACAGAGGTGACAGAGACTAGAGCAAAAGGTCTGCCTGGGAACCCCAACTTCCGCTTCTCGCCAGCAGAGTGGTGTTAACTGGGGGGGTAGGGCAGGGCAATAAAACAAGCAGAGCACAGGCCCTGGAGTTAGAACAGCTGGGTTCAAACCCAAGACCCCCGAGAGCTCATACCTGTGAGTGCTGTCTGACACCAAGAAGTGTTACCTAGGACACCCCCAGTAGAATACGAGGTAGACGAAAGTTGGGACTGTCTTGTGTTTTTTTCACTCCACTCCAGGGTCCTCAGTGGCTCGCAGCAGATAAATATCTATTGAGTGAATGATGCCTAGAAAACTTATTTATGCTCCCCTGAGCCTTGATTTCCTTATCTGCAAAATGGGTTAATACTATCTAGTCACAGACTCACAAAGCAATGAAATGAAATCATTCAGAAAGCACTTGGTTTCATTTCTAGTGTTCAGAAAGCACATCCTGGTTTTTAAAATTCAGGGTTACCATGGTCACACCTGCAGCTGAGATAGATTTACTCTCTGGATTTCCAGAATACACATAGGTAGGACGATAATATTTCCATTCCCTAGCTGGCAATCACTCATGTTTTCCAAGCATCTGGTGCGGCTTTTTTCACAGGAACAACAAAAGTCAGATCTGCAATTCAAGCTCAAGTCCACGTGCTAACGCATGCGTGTCCTTGATGGCACAGCAGCGCGAGATGGTTGAGGTTCAAATCGGATACAGTTCTAGTGTGCGGCCCGAATGGACCTGGGGGGCATTTCCTTTGCCTGAAGGCCTATGTCCTTCACCTCTGGCCCCTTCAGGTCAAATCGTGACACACGGTTCACACATCAGCATTTGGGTATGTAAGAAAGGCATCTTTGAAGAAGCTGGGTTACATTTTTTATGTTTTGTTTAGTTGTGTCCTGAACAGAGCAGTCTTAGCTTCCCTACTGTGTCTCCACATCCTTTGCTGTAGGGAAGGTGGGCTGAGAGTCTCATTCTCTCCTGATGTCCCTCTAGAGAGCCAGGAGGAGAGGGGACAGGGAGATACAGACCCCCTGAACTTGAGAAGCCTGAGGAAGGTACAGGCACTGCTCAGGGACCCTGAAAAGATCGCTGACTGCTTTGGGGGGTGGTGTCATTGTGCACGCCCCCCTGCCCCCCGCCCCAAGTACTCAGATCAGAGCCTTTCATGGAACAGTCTTGACCTAGGAAGCTGGGAGCCTCTTTGTTCCATGTGCACCCTCCCCTGCTCCCATGGAAGAAACACAGAAACACTACTGCGCCTCAGTGCCTGCTCCTGTCACACCACTGTTACCCATAAATGTCCTTTCTTGTGAAAGGACGTTGTGGTCTGGCAGGGGGGCGCTGCTCATCCCATGCCTGCAGCAGTGTGGGTGTTGTGGGTGTCAGCTACTTGGGAGGGACAGGGACGCCCCTCCTTCATGATGGCTCATGCAAGTCTCTTTCGTCTACAGTGTGGTTTGATGGAGGAGGAGGAGGTGGATGAGGAGGAAAAGGAGGAGGTGGATGAGGAGAAGGACAAGGAGGAAGATGAGGAGGAAGAGAGGGAAAAGGAAGAGGAGGATGAGGGAGCAGGGAGGAACTGAGAGGTGCATAAAGGGCAGAGTGGAAATGGCAGAAGGGTTTGGGAGGGGTGATGCGAATGGCATCCAGACCAGCAGTAAAAAGTCTTACAAAGTCAGTTCACACAGCACCATATTGGATCCTCATAGCAAATGTCTGGGGCAGACCATGGGCTGGTCTGGTGACTCTACAGGGAAAGCAGCAGTGTCTGGGGGGAGGCGGTGCGGCGGGTGGATGGCACCTATAACAAGGAGGAGCCTGGCTAAGACGACCAGGCCTCTGCTGACAGGGGGACCCCATTCCTGGAGCTGCCTGGGGTCCCCTGGGCCACTTTCCATGATGAAGAAACTCTTCCCTCCTTTAGACTTTCAGCTACACCAGGAGTTCAAAAAGACTCTTACTGCCTTGTTCCTGATCTTGCATGAATTTGGGCAGAATCACGGAGCTCGCGAAGAAAGATGATACTGCTGAGTCGCGAAGGCTTTAGGATGGAGGACAGGGGAAACCATCAGATTCAGTGTCTCCTACTCAAAATGGCTTTAGGGGGAGACTTTATGAGAGGAGGAACTGCAGACAGGGCCTTTCAGCCCTGTGTGCAAGAGTGCAGAGTCGGCGAAGGTGGCTGAAACAGATTCAAACGCAAACGCGTCTCTGACCCCACAGCCCACCCTGCACCCTCACCCAGGACAGCGAAGCGCCCTCCTGCCCACACCCCCGGCCCAGTGGCACTGCCAGCGGTGACCAGGATCTCCCTCTATGCTCTCGAGACCTCCAGGCTCCACCCTCTCCCTCAACCCCACGGCGACTCAAAAACAGTGTGTTCTTGGACGGGCGGTGAATTCACTGTCTTACACACAGGTGCGGATTCGCAGCGATGCACAACATAGATTTCGTGTGATAATGCAATGTTCCTTCAATGCAACTGACTTAAAAAAGAACTATCTGCTCTGAGCATGCACGGTCTGACTCTCACCGCCACCCCCAGTGCCGTTTCTGTGCTTCGGGTCTTCACTCTCCACGCTTTCTGCTGCATTCCGACTCCTGACCAGTCTCTCTTCCTCCCCGTGGACCAGTGTCTCTTGCGAAACGAGAACCCGGCCGTGTCCGGTCTCCGCGTGCGGCTCTTCTCAAGCCGCCGTCGATCTGCACCCTCGAAGTCTGCACACAGCTCTCCGCACCCTGACCCATCTGGCAGCTGCTCTCCTCCTCCCTCCATGCCCTCCAAACCAGCCACCTCAACCTTCAGAGAGACATAAGCATGTGCAGTTCTCAAGGTGGAAGGTGTTTATTCCTCCCACCCACACTGGCACCTGCTCTACACTTATCCAGCTTGTTTGCTGACCAATTCTCTTCATACTTTGTGATTCAGTGTAGAAGAAGCTTCTACACGTGCGACAGCCCCTCCCACAACTCATGATCTTGGAGACTCTCCCGGTGCCCGAAGTGGCCAGGTACGCCCGCTGCCAGCCCTTCCCTTCCTGGGGCTGTATGAATAAGGGGGTGAAGAAATGAATTAATGTACAAAGAGTGCTCCAAAAACCGCACTGAATGTACAGAGTTGATCCCCAGAGCGGGCATTTGAAAGGCTGGGTGAGGGTGTGTTTGCTTGACATTGAGTCAACACACAGCTTATTGGGATTATTTTAAAATGCAGGAAGTAGCTTGTATGCTGCCCCCTCAATGTGTGTGAAGCTTCTGAGGGTCTGAGATCTCGGTTGACCACAACTAGGGAGAAGAGGGAGAGAATATTGGAAAAGAAAATTCACCCAGACTTGGCATAATATGGTGCAGTCCCATGTGTGACATCTAGGTGACCTCAAAATCTCACTGTTTCCAAAGGTGCATCTTAAATCTCCAAGGAGAGGCTTCAAGTGGGTTCCACCCAGTGCCAGTGAGCACCCTTCACCCTGTGAGAGGCACAGCCATTTCCTAAGACTGGACAATCGGTTGGAATCTCAGCCTGCAGATGCCATCAGCTAATTCAGAGGCTCAAAGAGAATATTTTGGTCATTTTGCTCTGTTCTGGTCAAACCAGGAGATGATTCACAGAATCAATTTTCACACGGTTCTTCTCTTCTCCTCCTACCAGCAGATAATGAGCTGCGGACACATGGATAAATCTGACTTGCTCATTTCATGGATTTGATGGGTGACCCAGAATGCTTGGTGTGAGACGTTTTCATCAGCGGAACGGGAATGGAGTGCAAATACTTGCAGAGCCGTCTTTCAGAGTCAAGAGCCCAGAAAAAAGAGATTTAGGTAAAGGTCCAGTTTTCTAGAGCACTTTAATGAGACCAGGGGACTGTTAACAATGCAGATGTCTTGGTCCCCTTCCACTGCTGGTGACTTAGTAGCTGAAGGTGAGGCTCCCACTCTGATGCAGGTTGGAGGGCAGGTGACTAAGAAATTTCCTAAAAACCTGATTCCTCAGAGGTGGTTGGTTCAGGGTCCTCAGACTTTACAACTTCTCATCCCGACTAACACTTCAGAATGCTGACCTTTCGAGGCTGTTGATTGGCTTTTTGTGATTAACAGACACCCCACATAAGCCCAAGGTCAAGACAAAGTGTCCCTGAGCTAACTGGTGACCTGCTGCGATAGCTCCCGAACAGGACAGAGACTCAGGCTTTAGGAAGAGACGTTCCATCCTCAGAGGGTCTTGCATTCTGCAGGAGCTGCCGGATTCTAGAAGGCTTTCCAGGAACATGTCTACTTACTATTCCAGGTTTCTCAGAGCACGGCAGTGCCCCAGCCGGCTCGCCCTTCAGTCCACACAGCTCCCTGCATGAGGGAGGGACGTGTGGTGGGACAGGGGCTACTGGTGCCATCGGGTGGATTCATTCCCAGGAGCAAAGACCACGCCTGATGTGAGCACAGTCAGATGCACTGACAAAAGTTGGGTATTTTTAAGGATAGTGACACCGAGATGGACCCAAAAAGGAAAACAGAAATCTGATCATAGCATCTGAAGTCTCCCTTGTTAGTTTTCTACACTCCCAACATTACTTGAGAGAGAAAACCACCTCACTCACTGCATGGAAGTCATCAAAATTAAAATATCTGTATGTCATATTGTATATTATTGATATTTCTTTCTAGATATTAGCACTATAGTTATATGAGTACTATGTTCAGCGTCTGTAGACCTATGTGTTGCATATTATGGAATAAATGTGTATAGATATAGAGTTGACCCTTACACAATATGAGGACAGGAGTGCCAACACCTCTTGCAGTTGAAAATCTCCATATTTAACTCTGACATCCCCCCAAAGCTCAACTATGAATACCCTGCCGTTGACCAGAGCCTCATCAATAGCATAAAGAGCAGATGAATGCATGCTTTGTATGTCAATTTATTATATATTTTATAAATTGTATTCTTTTTTGTTTTTTTAAGTAAAGTCATAGGCAGGAATGAAGGTGAGTCGGCAGGCAGGCATGAAGAGAGAAGAAGAAGAAGCAGCATTTAGTTTATTTTTTATCTAGTTGCTCATCTTGCTTATCCCAGCCCTGGGTCACAAACTTGGTTCCTTCCTTGGCATCTATGTGGATGACAATGGCTGGAGGCAATGAATTTAGCTGCTAAGCCACCAGGGCATGTCATTTACTGTATTCTTACAATAAAGTCAACTAAAGAAGAAAAAGATGTTAATGCTAAACATCGTTAGGAAGAGAAAGTACCTTAATAAGCCTTTACTGTATTTATTAATACCATGAGTTTATATCATGTGTTTATAAGAAAATCTGACTGTAAATGGGTCCACACAATCAAACTTGTGCTTTTCAAGGGCCAGTTGAAATAATACAACACATGCACACATATGGATGGCTGGCTGGATAGAAGGATGGGATGGCTGGCTGGCTGGCTGCACAGATGGATGGGATGGATGGATGGCTGGGTAGGTAGATGACAGATGACAGGTAGAGAATTTATACATGACAGATAGATGACAGATAAACAGATACACTCTGCCGTGAGAGTGAAGAGTTTAAAGCTCTGCTTGTGCCCATCCCAGAAGGAAACTTCTCTGGACCTGGTCAGTGGGAAATGCTGGGCCTGGGAGGGGATGTCAGCTGAGTGAAGTTAAAAATCTCTATTCCAAAATGCTCTAAGAAGAAAAGGGTCATCTTCAAAGGAGCCTCCCTCTGAAACCTCAGCTACAGAGGCCAAGGATGCTGAGACACTGCAGAGCCCCCACCCAAGGGACAGGACGTTCAGAACGCCCTGGGAATGTGGGGTTATGTGTAGGTCGGGCCACCATCTTTTCCTTTCCCCTGTGAGTCAGACTCAAACCCAGTGCCAAATAGCTCTAGGTGTGACAGAGAACTCCTGTCTCCCAGGGTTTGGAGCACAGATGCGCCTCTAATTCCAGCACTCTTTAAAAACATTAAAGTCCTGCGAAGTGTGGTTGACTCTTTGGGTGGGCTTTCGGTTATTCTTCAGCATGAAACAGGCACCACCTGAAGGCACAAGGACACACTGAGAGTGGATCCTAACCGCAGGGACAGAGGCAGGCAAGCCCCGTCATCCTCATATACCCTCAGACATAAATGCCTTTCAATCAAATGAATAAATGGTATTTTCCTCACAAGTCACATGAACTCTGTAGATTCTTCATATCTGAAGTTATAAAGTTTTTCACAATCTCCATACATAGAGTTCATATCAGTGCTTTAACAAAATTATGAACTACTCATTAAAACGGAGATGTATCTCTGCAAATGCCAAGGTCATATGACTTTCAAATGTCCTCACATCATTTTCAGAAGAAAGTGCCACACATCTAAGTTTTTATCAGAGAATTTGACTCACTGCTTACACAACGTCCCAACATATTATGGTCATAGGAGATTCTAACTGGCTGAAAATTTGCCAGGTACTAGTCCTCAAGCTAAATGGTTTACATGCTCTCTCCTCCCAGTGCCGCCATGCTGGATGAGGAAGGGGTTCAGAGAGGACAGGTGATTTGTCCCAGGTCACACAGCAGAGTCCTACTTAGTTCCTCCTGCCTCTCAAATCTCTGTTCTCACCTACTCTGGTATTCTGAGTGTGAGGACTCCTGCCCTGGCCAACACGAGCTTAGAAACTCTGGGACTGTCTTAGATACCTGTGTCTAAGGAGGATGCGTTTGGTCTTGGAGCGAGACCTGTCTGATTGGCAGAAAAGCAGGGTGCTCCTCTCAAGGAGAGGCGTTACTCTGTGTGCGGAGCACATGCCTGAGCAGGGGTGATGGCAGCAGCCCTGAGGACTCCGGGAGGGAGTGAACTTCAGGGTGGCTTCCTGGAGGAAAGACTCGGCTGAGCAGTTGTGGCCGTCAGAACTCCTTGGTCTGAGCCCCGAGGTGCTCTCTTTTCATATACATAAATGCACATACTGATTCAGATACATAAACACACAGATTCATATACATAAACACACAGATGACATGCATTTTTAAGGACAATAAACACTTTCCTGGGGACCTTTCCCCAGTGCCTCTTCTAGAGGTCCTGCATACATTATCTATTCAAAGCATGTGCTTGACCAAGGGTTACAATCTGAAATTCCAAGTGGGCTTGTAGTTAGGGCTGTAAACAAATGGCAGAGGGGAGACTGATGAGGACAGAGGGGACACAGCTGGGGAAGAGGAGGAGGAGGGCAAGTGGAAAGATGGGATGGAATGGCACCCTTCCGGCCCTGACCCCACTGCAGTCCCTGAGACTGACACCAACTGCAGGACAAAGAGGCCAGGCAGGGGGAAGTGGCAGGTACTGTTTCCTCTGGGGGAGGCACCTTAGGGTGTCTCTCTCTTTTGGGTGGGAATCAAGAATACTTCTATCTCACTGTTTACTCAAAAATTTCCTGTCTTTTCTACAAGAAACCCGCATCTCATTTTGGCTTTAGCCCCCTGCGGGGTCACATTCCTCACAGTACCCAGTCCTGCACCAGTTTAGGAACTAGACAGCCTGGGCCTAACACGGCTTTGCATAAAACCTCAGCGTGTGTCTACCTCCCTGTGGGAAATTAATATGGAAATAAGATCTCCTGGTCTCTCTATAAAAGGCTGGTGTTTCCCTCAGGTTGCTCAGACTGCTCTTTCCTGGGAGTGCTAGTGTGCAGAGGGGAAGGCCACGAGCTACTGGGAGGGAAGTCGCCATCTCTGTCTCTCAGTCGCTCCATCTCTGATTCATCTCTGTCTCAACTCTCTCTCTCCTGCCCATTTCTCTCCATCTCAGTCTGTGTCGAGCTCCCTCACTTTTATCTCTCTCTGTCTGTCTCTCTCCTTAAATCTCTCTCAATCTCTGCCTCGCTCTCACACGCACACACATATGCACGTGCACGTACACATGCACACACTCGCACACACGTGTGCACACACACCCCCATCTCAGTGAGCGAGTGAGCAGGACTTTTTCTCATTTCTGGACGGTGTCTGGCACCCAGTTCTCCATTTCAGGATTTTGTGCCACAAAGGAGGGACCGGCTGCCTGGACCAGCAAGGACCACACATCTTTAGAGCCACCTTGTTCACAAATAGGAGGCAAAAGAGAACCAGAGAATTCCCCTCCCGGATGAGTCGCCCGTGGTGCAGAAGCCCTGAGCCCCAGCGCACCCCACGCAGGCCCAAGGGTGCGACCTGAGCATACGCGGGGCCAGCGCAGCTCTGGAGGCGGAGGACAGGGCCTGTCTTCTGTGGCAGAGCCTGCGCAGTTTCGTCCCTTCAGCTGACACTCATTTTTCAAGAGATACTGGACCAATTACTGTCGTTAAAGCAACAGGCAGAGCCACGGACACAGCCTCTCCCCACGGCCATGCTCTCGTCTGTGGGCAGCAACTTCAATTACGCACAGGGAGAGGCCAAGGCTGCGCCAGGTGGAACTTTAGGGAGGGGACAGCTGAGTCCTCTATGTCCAAGCTGAAGCGCACGGCCGGCCTGACCCTTGTCCATGCTGGAGTCGAGCACTGAAGGTCAGAGAAAAACCTTTGGGCCTGACCATCGATTCTCTTCGGGCAGGAGCTGGACATGGGGCTGCTGGGTTTCCTGGGGTCAGTACTGGCCACTTTGGAGTGGTGTCCAGCGAGGATGGCCATGTTGTCACCACTGTCATGTTCTGAAGGGCTCTTGTGACTTGTGTCCTGTGGGACTTTATTCCCCAAAGGCCACTTTCTGAGCGAAGATGTGCTCTTAGAACTGAATCTTTAAGGCAAATAACTTTCCAAAGGAGTCAGCTACGTAGGGACATACCAAGTGGTAAAGGTTTATGATGCACTGTTCCTGCTGCTGCTGTGGGCTGAGAGGTGTCCCACGACATTCAGATGCTGAAGTTGACCCTAGTCCCTCAGAATGAACTCTATGTGGAGACAGCGTCTTTCAAGAGGTAACTAGGACGGGTCACTGAGCTGGACTAAATCCCATCGGACAGGCGTCCTGTAAAAAGAGGCAGTCAGGACACAGCCGTACAGAAGGAAGCCCCGGGAAGACTCAGGGAGAGGACGACATCTGCTTGCCAAGGAGAGAGGCCTCACAAGAAACTAACTCTGCAGACGTCGTGACCTTGAACTTGTGGCCCCCAGGCCCACGAGGAAACACATTTCTATTGCCTGCGCGCTACTGTCTATGGCAGCCTGGCAAGTCAATACAACTAACAATCTCCTTTAAACGGACCTCCACCCGCTCAGGGGCCTGCCGAAATCAGACACTTGGTAACTACGGGAAAGCACTTCTGTGCACAAACTTGTTCACGCTTTGATGGAACTACCAGAATATCTACTGTGTGGCAGGTTCTAGGTCACACACTGGGGACACACTGAGGAACAGGACGCAATCTGTGCCCTCAGGAGCCCTCAGAGTGGAGGGTTGGGTCCCTCGGGCCCCGGGAGAGAGGCTTCGTGGGGGCGCTGAGGATTACGCTGAGCTCAGGATTCACAGTTTGCTGGAGACGGCAGGGGAGAAAGAAAGCTCTGCTTCCAAGGGAAACCTCAGGAGCTGTGTCTGAAGTAGGAGCTGTTCAGATCATGCAGGGCTTGTCTGCAGTGGTTGAAAGTTTGGGGCTCCTGCAGAAGGTGCTGGAAGATGCTGGAGGCAAAACGGTCACTTCAATGCTAACTTCTGATTTCAGGGTGACAGAACTGGTTGCAAATGGGGAAACACTGACAGGGATCTGCATTAGATTGCCACGCCTCCGATAACAACAGGTATCTCTTTCCTCAGTGTCTGGAGGCGGGAAATCGAGGTGAGGGTGTCAGCAGGGTTGGTTTCTCCCGAGGCCTTCCCCCTGATTTGCAGTCTGCTGTCTTCTCACTCGCTATGTCCTCATGGGCACCTCCTGTGTGTGTGAGCCCTGGCGTGTCTGTGTGTCCGAATTTTCCCTCCTTGTGAGGACACCAGTCAGACTGGATTAAGGCCCACCCTCAGGAGCTCCTTTAACCTAATTACCTCTTTAAAAGTCTCCATCTCCAAATACAGCCACATTCTGTGGTGCTGGGGTGAGGGCTTCAGCATATGATTTTGGGGGACAACACGGTTCAGTCCCTCACGTGGTCCTCATGACTGACTAAGCAAGTGGTGGAAGCCATCCTTCATTTATAAGTCAAGCCAGCACAGATTTGGTCTGAGACACGGACTCAACAACTGTTCTTGGTTCAGAGCTTAACAACATATGTTTAAAAAATAATCCTTGCTTCCCAGTTTTAATCCTGAATTCAAAACACACTTCACATTCACCCTTGAACGACGCACTGATGAAGAAGTATGGTCAAGGAGGACTCTGCACAGGGCCAGAGCGGGCAGACGCTCCTCCACGTGATTTCGGAGGCCTGTTCCCTGAGGCTTAGTCATTGTTCACCGATAATCCCCGGACCTAAGAGGTATGCACAGAGGAAATTGAGGCACCAGGAGACGGAGGCCTCAGCCACATTCAGAAGAATAGGAAAGAGTCAGGATTCGCAGCTCTGGCCCAATGGCCCGTGCGTTGGCGCACTTTCCCCGACCAGCTTCAGGATTTGTCACCTTTCCTGTTCAAGTGACAGTGCGTTGTGAACGTACTGTGAGAGTGCAGCGTCGAAAATACATGTTCCAGTGGTTTGATCATTCTTACCTCGCCATCCAGACACCGTTTATGCAGTTCCCATTACAATGCTCCATATGGTTTGCATAATATTGTTGGAACCGCCGACTTTTGCACAGTTGTGTGGCGGGGAGAGGGCTCACAAACTTCCCTGGGACTTTTTTTTTAAACCCCAGTTTTGGTTCAGAAGTAAAGTTCTGGGGTAACGATGTAGAATGATGTTAGGGATCTTTTTGAAGTGAGGTAAATGTAAGAGAAAGGAGGATTTTTTTTTACTGGGGTGGCTAGTGCATTACCTTTTGTCCAATAGAACACCACTCGTCAAAAAGAGCTGAGACAGGAAGCCAGCTGCTGTCGCAGCCGTCACTGAAGGCTGCCCACACTGCCCACTGGGCTCCACACAGTTGCCTTCACATACCTATCGGTGATCAAAACACCCCTGGTGGACACAAGAGATGTTGGGAGCTTGAAAAGCAAAATCATGCATGTGGGGTTTCCACATCTCGCCAAACAGACTCATGACAGGATGGGAGCAGTCACTTCACCGCTCTGGACCTCGCTTTTCTCACTTACAAAATGAGATGGCAGGATGACCCCATTTCCAAGGCTTATTCCAGCTCTCACAGAGTCTCTGCTTGCACCTGGATTCCAATCAATGACACGCTTTCGGAACCTCCCTGGAAGGCACTGCGAACGCAGATGGGGGGCTGGACTTGGCAGGGACCGTTACTCAGTAACGAAGAACCTCGTTTTAAGTCAAAGAGCAAGAATTCATTACACTCTTTTGCAAAGGTTTAGTAAATTTGCAGCAAAATGACACTTAAATCTTAATCGCAATGACTTTACAAAAACAAACGCACTCAGAAACCCAGTGTGTAAGTTACGTGGTCCATTTCGAAGAGCTTGCTCCCTCTGGATGGCTTGCTTGCTGTCGGACCTGAGCCTGGAGCAGAGGGCCGGGAAGGCCCGCAAGCCTGCTTTCAAAGAAATTCATGTCTGTTGTGTATTTTCATTCGGTTTCCAAGTATCCATGGCAAAATGTTCCCTTAGTACTTGTCTGACATAGACACAGATTGTTGTTCTAGAGACCACTGGTCAAAGAACTTGCTTCCCGCAGAGCAGGGCTGGGGGTCTGCCATCTCCACCGTGGGTGCTGAGTAAATGACCCTCCATTACGTGCAGAGTCCGAGTGTGCCAGTTTGGGTCAGTCCGCCCTGGGCCAGGTGGTCAGTGGGTGCCATCTACCTTCCTGGGCATCCACAAGCAAGGCTCACCGCAGACCCAGGTCCTGGGATCACTTTCTTCAGGGTCCAGCTGTGTGGTCTGGGGAAGTCAGTTGACTCTTTGCCTCCATTTTTGTCTGGACAAAACAGTAATTCCTTCTAGTTCTAACAGCCTCAAATCTTAATCTCTCTAGGTTCATAGGGTAGAGCTGGAAGATGAACGGACCGATGTTTTAGGTGTTCTTTTAACATTGTGATTCTATTTTTTTTAAGCACAGGTCCTGGGTCACAAACTGGGTCCACTGCCTTTGCATGGTCTGTGCCTTAAGCCACCTGAGCCAAGGAATGTGGTGGGCATCATGGTTCTAAATCATGTAACTAACTCCTGAATTTGGAAAAGAAACACGCTCGAGTCCACTGCTATTTCTATGAATTGTACAGTAAAACTTGATGAAGTCAATTCCTGCTAATTTTGCCATTAGCTGTAACTTGGCGAGGGGCCATCTTGATATTTATCCTTCTGTACAAAGAGAGGCAAGGGGACTTACTCTGTAAAAGAATGAGTATAATAAAGATTATAAGGGGAAACTACTTAAGACAGAAATGGGTCTCAAGGAGTCTCAGGACTCAAGAGACTCCAATTTAAATAAACCATTGATAGATGTGTTATGAATTCTTCTCAGATATTAATTAAAGCCATTCCCCAAGGAGGTTTATTTACTAACAGTTTGATAGCCGGGTTTGAATTGCTGTTGTTACTTTTAAATATATCACATGTATGTATTTACTACTAAACTTCAATTCAGATTTTTCTCCATTCAGACAGCTGTTTGCCCAAATTAGTTCGAATTAGGGGGAGCCTATTGTATTCATAAACTCTTCATTCGAAACGGCAGAAATGGTGACTATCAAATCTGTCTTAGGGTTCTTGGAAATCTGCAGCTTAACTTCTGCCCTGAGATTTGTAAAGAATGAACATGGAATGATTCACAGCCATTACTGATCTCTTACAGCTGTAACTTCTCAGCATATGTAGTCTCTGATACTGTACCCATGGTAATTATCTCATTACTATGAAGTGTCACTGAAATGCATTATGCGAAGTATGCACTGAATCACATTTAGCAATTTCTTTTTATGTTGAAAACCCAGAAGCTCAGTACTCTTTAATAGTCAGGGTTCTGCATGAGCGCTGGGGCTCTGCCTGAGAACTGGGGGTGCAGCATGGGTGGCAGGTCAGGACCTGTAGTCTTTGGGGGATATATCACCATCTTTGTGACTCAGGTCCCTCTTTCAAACTTTTCTGCACCTCCATTCCTAATTTGAAAACGAGCCTACTCACATATGACCTCTGCAGAACCTCATGGAAAGGATGAAGCAGATTAAGTCTATAAACTAGTTGGTCACCAGGAGGAATAGCATTAAGGAAATTACTCGGCACACGGCGCAGAGACTTCTCTCACTGCATGAATACTTAATGAGCAGGTTCCCATAACACTTGACATTTCTATGGTCCTTTTCATGCAGACATCTCAACAAAACGTAAAGAAACGCAATAGTGACAATGACCAGAGATCTGGAAAGCAGTGGCTCTCTGGCTACAAACGGGAGACCCACAGTAGCTTAGTTTTTAACGTCCTCTGTTCCAAAAATCCCCCAAACCTAAAGGTCTGGCCTGAGACACAGGTGCTGTGTACTGCATTATTCATTCACACACATGAGGTGAACATCCTGGGTGCAAACGCTCCCTCCAAGGGTGGACGTATGGCGGGAGGTGACCCTCTTAAATGGATGAGAGAAGTCAGCAATGAAATGATACCAGGGAGAGATGTAAATACAACAGCATCAAGAAAGTAGGACAAAAGAGAAAAGAACGATGTGTGGTCAGATTTGTAGCATTAGTTGTAGCTTAGAAAAGAGAACTGAGACCATTCGTTGAGTATCAGCGCAATTCACTGGGAATCTAAAAGATTTTCCAGCAGCAGCAATGTCATCTGGGAACTTAGAAATGTGAATAGCAACATGCTCTGGTGACTAAGCGGTTAAGTCTAAGGCCTCCCGCTGGTGCAGTCCACATACATCTCAAGGACCCGAGTTTGTGACCCAGGCCTGGGGTCGTGATGAACAACTAAATACAATAAATAAATGCTTCTTCCTCCTCTCTCTTCCTGCCTGCTTGCCTTCATTCCTGCCTGCACCTTTCCTTTAAATACAACATCCAAAAATGCAAATTCCCAGCCAGTGGCCTGATTTCTCAAATCAGAAACTCTCAGGGTGGGGCCCTGAGAATATGTTTTAACAAGCCTCTCCCACCATCCATGATTCCCTGAGTTTCAGAACCTTTACTCGTGAACAGAGCCCAACAGAGCTTGCTGAGAAGACGAGAATGTTCTATACTGCCCAGTACATTCGCCTCTGGCTGCATGGGTCTCGTGAATACTTGAAATGTGGTTAGTGCCACTGAGGAGCAAACTTTTGAAACTGTACTCATTTTAATTAAATTTACAATATCTACAAGCAGTCAGTGGAAACTGCACTAGACAACCAAGTGCTAGGATTGTGCTGTAAATGATTAGCAGGATTTTGGTCAGAAGCAAATGGTGAAGAGTAAGGATGCTGGGGTGCCTGGTTTGTATAAGAATTCTTGTTTGGAAAAACACAAGGAGGGCATCACAGTGGTGTGACAGGAGGTGGAGTTCAGGTGTTTTCAGGTAAAGGAAGTCCTGACTAGGTGTGAAGGAGTAGGGACATCAGGGAGTAGAGCTTGGAAGAATGGATGAGTAAAACACGGTGGTGGAAACGTCTGATTGTGTTAGAATATCCCTAACATAAAAGCTATTATCGTCACCAATTTTAGGAAAACAGCTCAGTGGCATTAAGTAATCACATCATTGCACCACCATCTCCAGCATCTCCCTCCCTCAGGCCCACGACCAACACTCCGCTTTCTGCCTCTGTGATTTAACACCTCAGGGACCTCAGGTAAGCGGAGTCGTATAGTATGTGTCTTTTGGTGGCTGGAATCTTTTTGCATATAAAGTCCTCCAGGTACATCCACGTGATAGCACGTGTCAGAATGTCCTTCCGTTATCTGTCCGTACGACTCATCCGTCGCCTCTCGGCTACCGTGACTAGGGCTGCTGGGGACGCGGGCTCACAAGCCCCTGGAGAACTTGCTTTCAGTTCCTCTCGGTACGAGCCCAGAAGCGGGGCTGCTGGCTCACGTGGCAGAGCTCATGTCAGTTGTTTGCGGGGGGCCACCATACTGTCCCCACAGCAGCTGTCCCACCGCACGTTCCCATCGTGAGAAGCGTGTCACGTCGGCGCCATTAAAGAATGACTGAAAGACAAATGTAGGAGAGGTATGTGGAGATGGAAGAGTGAGAGACAGTGTGCGTGTGTGCGTGTGTGCGTGTGTGTGTGTGCATTTAGGGGGGGAAGGCAGCTGGGCTCGAATGGTTCCGACGTTCTCCCCGATGCTGAGCAAGAGCACGTCTGCTCAGGCAACACCGCGGGCCGGAGGAGAAAGGTGAATGAAGAGTTTGCAGAGTCGGTTCGTTAGGGAGAACAAATGGGAAACTTTCTGAGGACTCCGAAGAGAGGTGGAGCCGCAGCTATGGGATTCACTTGTGTCTCCTCAAAAGCCCCCCCGCAGGTACCTCGGAATGTGACCTTAGCAGGAGATAGTGCCCACAGACACAGTTAAAGGAGGTCAGACTGGAGAAGAGGCCCCTAGTCCAACGTGAGAGGGCCTGTCCTGGTGACAAGTCGGCTGTGTGAAGATGGAGACACGGGCGGACACCATGTGGCGACAGGCAGAGACGGGAGTTACAGTAAGACCTCACTTCTGTCAACAGGTTCTTGGAAACGGTGACATTAAGCAAAACGATGTGTGGTGGAGAATAGTTACACGGGCCCCACGCCAAGGGTTTCCGTTTCCGACGTCAGGGGACTGGCTGGGAGCCTGCGCTGCGAACAAGCGGACCACAGGTTCATGGACATCGACAAGAGTTAAGTGTCCAGAGCACAGTCTGGTCACAAAACATGACTGCACGTCTCACTAAGGACCCAAAACACTTTTCATAGTAAACACTGATTTGTACCTATTCATCCTTCACTTCCTACCTGCTGAGGGGTGCTCAGGGGCACAGGTGAGCAGTCTGTCCCGGCAGCTCAGCGTGCAAGGTGACACTGGCCCTGGGCCGGACACATGACACACCCACCCACACTCACCCGGACAGGCCAGTGGAGACACACAGTGACCTTGCATGATCATCTCGGGATGTGGGAAGAAGCTGGGATCCCTAGAGGAAACCCAGGCAGACCTGGGGAGACGTGCCAACGCCGCACACTGTCATCCTGACCGGGAACTGATATTCTTTCCGCATCACATTATAGCAACGAAACAGCGTTGAAGGAACGATGTTTTTCCAGGACCTGCAGTCTGGAATTGCAAGCAAGGCGTGCTGAAGAATGCCTCAGCAACCACGCAGGGGAAGCCAGGAGGAGGGGAGATCCCTGCAGGCCCAGAGGGGGCGCTGCCCTGCTGGCACCAGGATGTCTGAGACTAAATGTCGGTGGGTGGACCAGCTGGTCTGCAGCACTCTGGTTGCAGCAGCTCTAGGAACAAGCATGGCTGCGGAGTACAAATCTGCAGGTCAAGTTCATGGCTGCCAAAGCCACGAGGAGTGTTTCCGGATGATCGTGTGTCCCGCCCCTTCCAGGCCGCCTTCTGACAGGTCGGGCTGGAGAGGTCAGGTGTCACTGCCAGCTACCTTTTGAATCACAGCCCTCAGCAAAAGGTTGTCTGTCTGTCTGTCTGTCTGTCTGTCTGTCTGTCTGTCTGTTTTTCACAGGCATCATGGGACAAGTACATAAAGAAACTGATTCTAAAAGCCAGGAGGGAAAGGGCCTGAGTCTCAGGACAGGAGAACACGGGGAGGATGTGTGCTGGCGGCGCCTGGAAGTTCTTTCCAGTTTTATTTCACCAGTCTTTGCCCCTATTTTGTTTGTTTGTTTCTGAGTCAAAAGCCTGAGGATGTTTCTTCTTCACCTGTGAAAATGGAAGATTTGTCTGATTTAAAAAATGTTTACGTTTGTCTGCTTTTGTTGACTTTGGTCTTTATCTTAAGTGACAATGATTCCGGGAAAACAGGAATACAATTATTTTCCTCCTTTCACAGCCGAGCTTTAAAAGGGTAAAGTCAGTGTTTAGGTGATTCAATGACTAAGCTGTTGAAGAAAAAGCCGCTGGTGTCTGGACTCCTGGGCGGGGGTGTCTGAGGGTGCCGGCGGGGTGGGCACCACCCAGGAGCACAACCTCTCAGCAGAAGAGTCGGGGGGCCCACCTTGGAGGGGGGCCCAGCCACTGCTGACATGCTGATGATTTCGTTTAAGCAGAGTAACCTCGAACACATGCCAAGTCAAAACAACGTAGACAAAACCACAAAGGCTCTCGCTAGCTGCCTACATGCTTTCTCCCTTTAAAACAGACCTCTTGCTTTTGTGAAACCTCACCTACCTCCTAGTGAAGTGAAAACTCCCCTGGGAAAAACAAAGCAACAGAACAACCCAGAGGTACTTTCTCAATGTTTGAACTTCTTTATAGGACGCGGACCTAGTTAACAGGCTCCTTCCCTCCCTCCTTCCCTTCCACAGAGCCTAACGTTTGAAAAAAAAAAAAAAAGAGCATTTAGACTTTGGCTTTTATAAAAGGCAAGAGTATCACTTCCAAAATTCCAGTGCACTTCACAATCATAATGAAGCGAGGGAGGAAATGGTTTTGCTGGGGTCTTGAAAACAATCACCCTGTGCTGCCATGTGGCGTATCTTTATAAATTAGAATGGGGTTTGCAGAAACGAGTCCCCTCGCTCCGCACATGCTCCCCGGGGCTGCTGGAGGCGCAGGCCCGTGCAGGGAGCTGCGAGCCGAGGTGAACGGACAGGCAGCCTGGGAGCGCTCACAGCAGAGGGAGACAGTTCTTCTTCACTGCAGTGTGGTCAGGAGGCTCATGCACGCGTCTTCCTCCAGCGCCCCCCACCCCAGAGGATTTTAATTCACCAAGAACCACAGTGCGGGGAGGAAGGGAAAAAAAGAAAGAAAATGACCACAGTAAAACCTGTAAAGGTGGCAGTCCTCTCAGAAGCAGACCTCCGTGGAAAGCGTGGACCGCCTTTAAGGAAGGCCAGCGAAAGAAAAGAACGCGGCAAGAATGCCTGTGCCGATGGGGTCCCCCGGACCACTGCGAACCTGTGGAACTCGGCGGTGCGCCCACCGTCAACTGGGGAAGAAAACGATGCCGAGAATACAGCGTGGGAGTGAGTCACAGGCCTCCTTCTCTCCTGGTCCTTTTCAGAATGGCCTATTGTCACCTGCAGCGAAACATCACCTCTCGTCCGCTGGAGACTTGGAGGTTCCAGAGAGGAAAGGACTCAAGCCTGGAACTGATAACCCAATTTCTACTTATGCTCTTTTCATGACGAGGCGTCAACGCAAGTATCAAAATTCAGGTTGGCGGATGTGATTTCATGTCGCTTAGAACGGGTGGCTGAGGAGAAACGCGTCCACACTGTAAATCCCACATCATTCAATCACCTTCAGTCAATGGGAGGCATCTATTCACCGAGAAGAGGCACCTATCTCCCCTCTCACAAAGACATGCAAACACCCCCAAATGGTTCTGGGTAGTTTATGACTCTGTGCTCGGTTGTTGGAGGGACCAGGAGAAAGGCTTGTGAGCCTGATCCGGACAAGATGGCATGTGTCGCTGGGAGGATGGCAGGCTGACACAGCCCCCCAGCCCAGGCTGTGTGAGCGTCAGCTCATGGGAGGAAGGCAGCCCCTTGTCCGGAGCAGACTCATGCTGCCCAGCTACCCGAGTTCAAGTCCTTTGGGGAGTGAAGTCAGCTTCCTGATGAGCACGGGGAGAGGACAGGGTCTCGTCCTGGAGATGAGTCACAGAAGATGAGGCGAGCTGGCCTGCCTCTATTTTTAAGCTCAACTTTGAGGCAGACTCGGCCTGGATGCGCGGCACGCCCTCCCCGGGATCAGCCTGACTTCCACTTTGTTGAGCCAAAGCTCCTGTCAGGGGTGCCCACGGAGGTCTGCTCCCTGCTGAAGTCCCACACACTTCACGTCAGCGGTCGGGGCGCGTGTGGGCGCTGGGCCACCGCATCCAGGCCTGGCGAGGCAGATCGGGAGGGGCCTGGGGACCCCCGCCGTGGAGGACGGGGGGACAGGCGAACACCCCTGGATAGCCTCCTCATCTTAAGCTAACTTTGGGAGATAATAAGAGATGGGGATGGAGGCAGGAACTCCCCCGGAATGGCTCAGGGGTCGTGACCAGGGTCAAGTCTGACAGGACCACCGCTCAAACCTCCTATGACCAGAAGGGCCCCGCAATCCTGGCCGCCCCCTCGGAGTTTGCAGCAAACAGCAACCTGAGCTGTGCATCTCCTATGTCCAGGCAAACCCAAGAAGTTTCCTCTGGGTTCCCACAGCAGCTCTGCAAGGCGACAGACACCACGCACAGCGTATTCCAGTACCTGGGGTGTAAACCTGGACCCAAGGACCCAGGCCGGCGGCGGGCGGGGCCAGGGCGGTGACCACCAGAAATACAGAAACAAGTAAAAGTCCTTCCTTCTTCCCTCCCTCCTCCTTTTCCTCCTTCTCTCCCTCCCTCTTTCCTTCCTTTCTCCTCTTCCTTTGTCTCTTAAAATAGACACACACAAACACGTACACATCATTTACACAAATGAGGAGACTGGGGCTGCTGGAGATGAAATAAATTCATGCTCAGGATCATACTACCCGAGTGAGATTTGAATCGAAAGCCCCTCCGTGTGTGAGTGGACCGCCCTTGTTCTCCCGATAGCGAGGGGACATGACTGGCTGGCATCCTCAAACGGCGGTCGCTGGCTCAGGAAGAAGCACCTCTGAAAGTGGGTTTCCTATCCGGACTGGCGTGGTCTCGGACATTCTGGAGCAGGTCTGAAGATGTGTGAGGGGCACAGCTCTGAGAGCATTGCAGCCACTCACCCCGCCCAGCCTGATCCTGCAGAGAATGGCGTGGTCGTGGCGTGTGCCCCGGCCCTGATGGGTCACACTGATTATCGCTCTGCAGGGACACCATACAGAGGCACTCACACAGGCCCACCTTTTCCAGAAACCCAAACCTGAACCCGAACCTGCTCAGCAGCCGCTGAAGCGCGCTGCTCTGGGGAAACAACCGGCCGTCCCTAACCGTGGAGCCCCTCTCTGGGCCATGGCCGCTGCCTTCACCCAGGTCATCCCAAGTCTCTTCACTTTCAGTACCTTTACATTTCACTTTTCTCAGAAGACAGCGCTGATAGCATGCAGCTCCACAGTAGATTGCGAGGCCTCATGGGCACCGCTGCCTGGAGACTGCGTGGCTTTTCTCCTCCCTTAGTGATTCCACAGTAACGCTGGGGCATTTCAAATGGCCTCCATGCCCTGATGGCATCTCTAGCACATTCCAGAGACACTGCAAACCTACAGCTTAGGCGACACAGCCTGGGCTCCATGCTGTAACTACTGCTGACACTTTAAACTTGAGATGTATATAATAATGGATTTTAGGGTCTCTGAGAACCCCAAAAGATTGTCTGCAGAGTTTTGTGGACACATGGCTTTCTTCTGGAGCCAGGGTCTAAAGCTCTGATTCTGCTGTGCACGACTCTGAAAGTGTGGATGCCACTCTGAGGTTAGACCGTGACTGAGGCCGGGTGGAGCCCGTCTGAAAAGGAGCGCGGATCTCCTCCAAGTTCAGAGCCATGTGCTCTCGCAATTCTAGGCCGAAATAATGACTGCATGTTCGCCAGGAGCCAAGGTGACCCAGGCATGCTGGACACTGATGGCATCTGGGAGGTGGGGCTTGGGCCTGGGTCCTCATCTGAATAAGGCAGCGGTGCAAAGAGAGAAGATCTCAGAAACCAACTCCCATGAGAAACAGGGAGAGGAGTCAAAGACATTTTGCTGGAGAAAGAGAAGAGTCAAGGAGCAGGGATGCCCGAGCCCCTCTTTGAATAGCTGACCATTGCTCCACAGGAAAGGGCTCCACTCAATCTGTGCCTACCGAGTACTCAGCGGAGATCAATGGTTGGACGTTGCGTGGAGAAAGACGTCAGCTTCTATGTAACAAGGCACTTTGGAACAAAATTAGAGTTTCAAAATAGAAAGGGCTGCCTGAAAAGCTAATGAGCTTCCTGTCTCTTGAATTTCCATAGCAAGGCTGTGAGTCCTCCGTCAGGGACCTGTAAAGGGGTTCTGTATTGAGCAGAAGGTAGGAGAAAATGACTTCAATGCCACTTTCTCATCCCATAATCTGTCGATTCAGATTTTATTTCTCTTATTAAAATTTATAGTCAAAGACCCACTTACACATGTTCTCTTCTTTCATCTAATAGGCAAGTGTGGCGGATCACCTTATAAAGGGAATAATCACTCTTTTAAAAAAGGTTTGATTTTTATGTACTTTGCTTTCTTAAAATGGGAAGCACCTATGAATGGATGCTGTGTTTGCGTTTTCAGCACACACTCCTCTGGATGGCTCCTTCTTGGTGTCCCTACTGGCCCCACCTGAGTTCACTCCACCCACTGTCTCCCCTGGACTCTTAATCTATCCCACCCTCTCCCTTCTACTCCCCACATGAATCCAGAGTGATCTTTCCTTTTTTTTTAAAGGAAAGATGCAGGCAGGAAGAGAGAGGGGAAAGAAACATTTTATTTATCTTATTTAGTTGTTCATCTTAGTTGTTTTCCTGCCCCTGGGTCTTGAACCAGGGATCTTGGGATGTATGTGGACTGTGCCCAGTGAACTAAACTGCTAGGCCACCAGGGTGCATGTTCAGATCAATCTTAACATTAATCAGAGACTGGCTTTGCCTAAATTCCTGCAAATTGCCATTTGTCTTTATGTCACACTCAGACCCATGACCTCCGTGACCTGGGGTGTCCAGGCCACCCCACGGGCTCCAGCCCCACCAGCCTCTCCTCCTGCTCTTTGCTCTGCTTCTGCTCTGCTTTCATCTCTGTGCACAGCCTGCTCCTCCTAGCCCCAGGTCTCAGGCCCAGGACCTACAGGAAGGCTGTCGCTGGCCACCCTGTCTCCGTTAAGACAGCTACCACATTACACAGTTTTATTTTCCTTATGTCACATATCACAATTTTGAATTGTCTTGCTTCTTATTTTTGATGTGCATTGGTTTCTTCCCCCATCTGAGGGCAGGCCCAACACAGATACGACCTAGTCTGTGCTGTTCACAACTATGCTGTGTGAACAGCGCTCAGCAGAGTGGCTTGTGTGTGGCGTGTGGTCAGTAAGTGTGTCTGGGATGAAAGAATGAATGAATGGTGACTGCATGGGCAGGCGTGTGCAGGAGAGATGGGCAGCTCTGGCTGTGTGTGGCTTTGCTCTTTCCTTAGACTGTGCTTACGGACACGTGTGCTTGATGTCTTACCTCTTACCTAGTACAGGGCTGTGTACACAGCAGGCTCTCAAGAGAATTTTGGATCGACTTCCAAGTAGCTCACAAATGTAATTTAAAGCCAAAGATTAGAGAAAACAGTCTTTTTTTCCCTGAAGAGGGAAAGCTATTTCCCAGATCTTGGAGTGTCCTATATACAATGTGGGGTAAAATTCCGAAAAGGGATACTGTAGGACCCTAAATCTAGGATAGTGTCTCCCCCACCCCACCCATCCACTCTCTGGGGCTCTATGAAAAAAAGAAAAAAAATTCTGGCAGTTAGGAGCAAGAGATGCTGGAATGGGTTACCGAGGAGGTGGCAGAATCTCCTTTTCTGGAGATTTTTAAAAATAGAACAGCCATCTGGGATAATTTCGATGTGGTTTTCATTGAAGAAGGGCGACAGCAGAGGGAATGAAAGATCTCTCAAAGTCCCATCTCCCCTCTGATTTTCTGATATTTCATTTTAGAGTTTTATTCATAGCAAAGGCCTGCAAAGAGCTAAGAATTCACTTTTTCTTTTTAACGGGACATTCAATCCCATTTTACTTTGAACCGTCATTCTGCTTTATGACTCCCTTCTCCCTCCAATGGGCCATTTGGATGTTGTTTTGTTCTGGAGAAAGTCTGGAGGAAGTGTGATGTCCCTTCTCTCTTTCCTAGAAAGGAGAGCAAAGGGCTTGAAGTCGGAAGACTTCTGATGTGGGGACTGACAGCCGAAGAGCACGAGCTGTGTGGGCCCCGTGGCCACTGGAAGGGCCAGTGGGTGGGAAGCGCAGGGGATACAGGGAGGCTGTGTGGCATGTGACACAGAGGTCGTGCGTCCGGAGGTCGTGGGTCCAGAGGGGCGTCCTCAAAGTCCCTCCACTGTTGCCAACTCCCAAGTCTGCGTGCTTGGTGTCGGGCTCTCTCCAGTGGAATCAGCTCTAGAAAGCCAACGTGTACGCTATGGAAGGTCGCTCTGTCTGGCCACGGACGGCAGCAATGCAGCTCTTCCCCAGGCTTGTTCTGACGGCGCTTGGTGGGTGGCTCACAGCCACGAGGTCGGAGAGTAATGGATTTTCGTGCAGCAGAAGGCAAAATTTTACTGTTCCCACCGTTGAAGCCACACTGCGAAAGAGCCTTGGTGAGTGGTTCTCAGCAGTGATCGTCTGCCACAACTTTTTCCTAACCTAACTGGAACCGGCGGAGATGATCAAATACGTTTATTTTCAAATGTTCATTTCAAGCACACTGCTGTAGGTAGGAAGCTAATAGCCAATAGGATTCTTTTGCCAATGAAACATAAACAAACAAAAAAGTTTTAATGATGACATTAAATTTTTTGCCTTTCTGTACGTTAATGAATAATCCATATTTTATGGGACATTGTGCTAAGTCAGAATAAAGTGTGGCCATAAACCATACTTGAAAACTGTAGAAGATATTAACCCAGCACCCATGTGCCTGCATCTGTTCATGCTTTCAGATTGCCGGGGTATGTCCACAGGGCAGCCTCTGTGTGTGCATCTGTGTCTGTGTCTGTGTCGCTATGTGTGTTTGTCTGTGTGTATCTGTGTGTCTCTGTGTGTATTTATGTGTGTATCTTTGTGTATGTCTGTATGTGTCTATGTGTGTATCTCTGTGTGTACTTGTGTGTCTGTGTGTGTAATGATGGGTGTGTATGTCTCTGTGTGCATCTGTGTGTGTTTATGCATGTGTGTGTCTGTGCTTACTTATGTTAGCAACAGAACCTAAATACTAGATGTTTGCAGAAAGAAAACTCTGCAGTAGAAATAAGTACTCCTGAAAACAAAAACGCAGACATGGGATACCCTCAAGAACTGTAACAGGGATTCACTTTAAGGGCCTTCACAATGTTAGATGCACACGGGGCAGTGCGTCCTGTTAGGTAGATTTGCTGAAGAAGCCACCAGCCACCTGTCATGAATGGAGAGAGGAAAACCTCTGATCCTTTAACAGAGCAGCCTCATGTGTCTGCACAGAAGCTGTCATCTCTGCAGAACTTGGCTACAACTTTCCTGCCCGGAGGCCCCAGTGTGGTGCTGGGGTCACAGGAAGGCTGCCTGGATGCGTGGGGCAGAGGTCAAGGCAGGAGGATCTAACCCCTGGGGAAAGCTCTACAGGTGTGGGCCAGGTCAGGGCTGCAGAGCGAGGCCCTGCACACGCCTCTCTATCTGTGTCCCAGTCTGCCTGTGCTTCTCGCACCCCAGCGGGGCAGCTGACAATGCCATCTTCCAAGCCCCACCACTGCTTACTTACTCCCCCCGTGTCCCCTCTCCTCCATCCACCTCATGCTTCAGTGGTGGACCCAGGTGCCCCCTAGCAAGTGACTGTCCCTGGGAGGCCTGGGTTTGAATCTCGAGCCTCCCCTTATTCCAGGATGGCTCCCGCTATGACCCCCGTGACCCTTTCTGGCTGCAGGTCCACTCTTCTGTGGTGCTGTTGGCCTGTCCCCACGAGGGTCACTGTTGTTTACAAACCACAGTGTTCAGTCTGGCTTCCCGCTGCAGTGCGTACTCCCAAGGGTCCTCCGGGGTTTCCCGCAGCCTGCCCTCCCAAAGGCATCGCCACCCCCCCCCC